>JAPYZN010002427.1:0-12977 GCA_030522865.1 Psyttalia lounsburyi
ATCACAAGTGATTGAAAAGTTCTTTTCGATCACAAGTGATCGAAAAGGCACTTTTCGGCACGAGCTGAATGTAGCAGCAGTGACAAAAAATATATTTCGATTTTTTCCTCAATAACAACAGCTGAAAACAAATGCCGAAATCAATGCGAATTATTTATGGAAATTGCTACCATTTTCTAGGAAATTAATTTATACGTGGACCCAATGCAATCCGTCTTTTTCGCTCTCATTCAACATTCCCCCATGGAATCTCCCCTTTCCCTTATTTCGTGGGGGTAGACGCGCGCACAAAACATCGTCATCGATCCGGACATGCGCCGGGTAGTCCGAGGGTGCGGAGACAAAGGAAAACCCCGATAATTCAAAATTCAGATCGACATTATTCAATAAAAAAAATCATTAAAAAAAATTCTACATTCCTCATTTTATAGCAACATAGCAATCTTCCAAAATATTTAGTATCGAATATATTTTATAATATATTCGAGGCTTCCAGAGTGCCAGAAGAATTAAAACAAATAGTGAAAGAATTTTCAAAAGTCTTAGAAACGACATTTATTTGTCAATTAAAATCCCATAAACTAGAAAAAAAATCATTTGAAAAAACTGAAATGTTCCGATAACAATTAATGAACTTAAAAAACAAGTTAAACTTACCGGAGCTACCCAGAAACGCGCAGGCAGTGCATATTGCAATGATAATATGGGCTTTCATCCTTCCTCTCAAATTATTCACACGAAACTGATTGCTGTTAAAAAATAAGCGGAGAAAAATATGATTAATCCACACTGAAAACGTTTGATCCAACAATTGACTGACGATATTGCGATTGATTTCAATTGATGAATCGTGTTAAACTTGGATTAAAGGGGGGAAGAGGGGGCGACCTACCGACCGAGCGACCCCAAGGCTTCGAGAGCTCGGATTGCACTGTTGATGCCAGTCGTATCTGGTTGGCACGGCGCTCCCACCACGCCTGCGGCTTCAAATATAGAATTTGTGTGAGCACTAATACTGGAAGAGAGTGGGCATGTGTAAAGGGGGACCCTCGGGAATCGACGCAGTGGACAGGGGATTTTTTTCCTCTGGCGGGGGGGGGGGGGGGGGGGGGGGGCCCCCCCCGGGGGGGGGGGGGGCTCTCAGCGGGGTTTTGTGGTTTTCCCGAGGGAGTGGGGTCGATCGATATTCGGAAGTTAATTTTTCGGGAGATTTAAGTATGCAATGCAATGAAGGAATATAATTGATAAAGGAATTAATAAAAGATAAAATAATTAATGAGGTCAATGTGAGATAAGCGGGAGAAAAACAATGTTAAATATCTAATGATTTTGAAATTATCAATTTGTTAATTCATTAATTTTTCTGGTCATAAATTAATCATTGATGATTGACTTCGTTGAATTAATTATTGCATTGATGAAATTATTATTATTAGAGATATAATTATGGATAAATTGAATGGAGAGAGGAGCAAACAGGAGAAAAAAAAGTCCTGGATTATGAAAAATATCTTTCCTTTCCCGTAATTAATAAATAGATAAAAGAACTCAATAATTTAGCTCATGTAATTTTTAAAATACTCAAAAAAATATAGAAATTGCCCATTAAAAAATTAGGTCGACCGCATAAAAGAATTCTATTATTTATCAATTATTCATTCCATTATGGGACTTGGCCATGAACACCAATTCCAATAATTTCCAAAGATCATTCGAAAGGTGAGGCATGACACCACAGGACTGTAAATTTTATAGAATAAAAGGGTAAAGTGGTTGCGGGCTCAGCACAGAGAGCCTCGTGAAGTGGATAATGTCTCTTTTCCTGTGACACGGAACACGTCTCGTGCCCCACACATTACGAATCTACCGGGCTTTTAATATCACGTCATGCCATTAATATCTTGAGACGTTGAGACCATTATCGTCACTTCTCCCGATTTTCCCGGAGGTAAACTTTCCATTTTTATAAAACGGAATAATAATAAATTCATTTATTTTACTTCAATGGGCTTTGATGAGTTGTATCACCCAGAAAAACTTGCTCCGCAATCTGTTAATCGTCATTTCGTGCCAATGCCGACTCTACGCACGCGAAATAGACCGGATCCGCAGTCTAAACCGAGGGCACGCACGTAATCTATTCAGCATCATTCGCTCATTGATTTAATCCGCGGGGATTAAACTTAATTTTATTTGAACTTGAGGGGATTTTTATAAATTACTTTAATGTAGCGAGAAATATTAATTTTCATTAAAATTCTTTGTTTTTAAAATACTTTTTTTTCAATTCAATTATTATAATGATTAATAATTATTAATGACCGAGATGATTAAGACAATTGATGGTATTTTCCTTGCAACTTTACATTCAATTTTTTAGATGAAAAAGGGTTAAAATTGTGCAGCCAACGATGACCCAATTTTTATTATGAAAAGTCGGGGAAGAGTTGCAGCCCTCGGCGTTTTTGCATTCACAAATGTATTGATAACTGTCTTTATTGTATTTGCCCTTGTAGCAGGCCTCCTCCGTAGGACCGTGGACAGCACATTCTCGTACAACGAAAGACTCGTGTGGGTCCTTGAAGTAAACTGGAACATCCACAAATCACGTTAGGTTTCAAACTTTAAGTCAAAAAAATTGCGCTGTTGCACGAATGTTGAACTGATAAAATACGAAATTTATTGAAAAATATAAGTATTATTCGTTTACTGTGTTTTGAAAATGATAAAAAGTTGTAATTGGTTGATTTCTTACATCACAAAATTCATTTTTCTTCATTTAAGTAGGAAAAATATGGTCGAATCAATCCGAGTTACGACTGGGTTTCGAGATAAAAAGAAATCTATAAAAATTATTGAGGAGTAAAAGTCGACTCGCAATAAATTGAGTTAAATCGATTGAAGTCGATGATATGTTTTTGAGTAGATTCTCATCTTAATTGAATGAAAAGACTTGAAAAATTTGTTTTATGATTTATGATAAAAAAATCCTTGGGAAACCTTAATTATTGGAGTTAACTTACATGCGGAAATGATTTTTCGACAGTAATTGTGGGTTTTCGGGCAATTTTGGAGATATTTCGGGTCCACGCCTTTTTCAGTACAGTCACTATCTTTTAAACTGTCGCATTGATAGCATTGGATGGCGCGGCATGCTATGTAAACATCAAATTACGTAATAGGAGCGACAAAGTTCAAACAAAATATTCAAACAAAGCATTCAAAACTTGACACCAAACGTAATTTTTTAATCTAATGGTTTTTCAACTCCAGAGAATTCATTTAGTGCTCGCACATTTTTTCTAGTAAGACATTGTATGGACAGGATTGGACTCGATAATAACATCAATAATTCGGACAAATGGAGAAACCCTTGCAATCATCTGACAAATTAGAAAATTAGTTTAACTGGTTTACTTGTATGAAGGGAGATAACCGAGACGACGAAGAAAATCATGACACAATGAGCCATTGTGGGCAGTGAAACCGGAAATTACGAGTTTTATCCGCCTCTACTTCGTATTAAAATCTCATTCATTTCTAAAATCCCACTCGAACCAGTTAACCTCGGATATAAAATGGGAGATGTCATGGTTGATTTTGGGGGTTGAGTCGACTTATCGCGTGAAGATATCTTTGGATCAACACATTTGTTGACAGTTCGAATTAGTAGATGTAAACTGTGATAAAAAAAAAATTGCCCGGATGTATACGCAAATGATATTGAAGAATTCATCAGAAATCAATTATTTCCTAACGAATTCTTTAGGTATTTCAAGAAAATTTTGGGGGAAATTGCAAACGAATTTCTTAACGAATAATTAAATGGCATGCTTATTATTAGTCTTTTCATGGGATTCCCTTTGCATTCGATTAAATGTAAGGCTTTTTCAATAGTTAACAGAAATAAAACTCTTGATTGATTATTCCCTTTTAAAAAAATAGTTAGTTTTCACAGTTTTCGTTTTGTTAGGTAGAATGAACCGTCCCTCTAGCATTCTAAATGAAAAGGGCTATGGGGAATCCTTCAATTCCCGCAGCCCAATTGCTGTACAAGTTATTCATTGATTTCGGCCAAGGACATTGTCGTACGACGCTAAAGAGTCCGATAAGTGTCCTAAACGACTCTGATAGTTCCACTTGGGAAAACGATTTGGCTTGAATTGCTGGGGCAATCAATTTTGCATGCGATTCATAAAAATTGTCTTCTCTTAGAATATTGACCCGTCAGCGGTCGCGCTATGAGATTTTCTCTCACGCTTTTTCTCAGGGTATAGAAAACTTGACCGAAAACTCGATATTTTTCGGCGAAAAATCTTCTATACCTCAAGTAACTATCCCTCTTACCTCTGAAACCGGTCCGAATGGCCTAACATTTGTAATTAATTAAAAAAAAAAAATTTTATCAAGCTCCGTCACAAAATGTGAGAGATTCTCTCACTGCGCGCCTAAAGGCAGTTGGCGAGGAGAGCGCTTCGAGTGAGCTTGATCGCGGTCGATAAAGGCCGAAGAGGTGAACGGAGGTGGGCCGGTGGGTTGGAGAAAAGCGGAAATCTGTCCGCAATTTTTGTATACAGAATGTAAATAATATATAAATATAATTAGTTCTAAATTTAAGATGTAAGTACGATCAAATATTGTCTCATCGAATGCGCGCCAAGCCGCGAGAGTTTCTCGCATCGCGCGCGTAAGCATTACCGGAAAGTTCGCGCGACCAGTGACGGGTTCATGAAGTGTTTTCAACTGAGAAAATATTTCCAATTCTCAACGAATAGTTTAATCCTAAAAAATAAAATTGTACCCCGGAAAAATTTTCTTTATCTAGACGAGATGTTTTATCAACTGAGGTATTATCGGTCGAGGGCTTCATATGACCTATCAAGAATAAACTGTCCAATGTTTTTTATGCATGAAAAACGTAACTTTTGTGAAGTAAAAAAATGAGGTCATCAAAATAATTCAAAATATTTAGTTTCAGTATTTAAAAAAATTTGGTACATAACATAATTTTCAAAATTCGTGAAACAATTGAAATAGAAATAAGGAAAATTGAGCTTGAGAATTTTTTTTAATTGTAAAAAAAACCTCGTGAGGATTTGCCATGAAATCAATAAGTCAGATATTTTTTTATTTTCATTTTTATTAACAAAAAAAATCTCAGCTAGAATATTCATTATAGGAGTAATATCAGTGATGTACATACAATAGTTATTATACATTTGCAAAATATCGCGCAATGGTTGATTCACACGATACATTCACTTCTCAAATGTGATTTTGATGATTTTTTTGATGAATCAAATCAGTACCAGAGTTATTTTATGATTGTGAAATTCTTTCTGCCTTTCATCTTCACATTCGCAAAATTATTCAAACGAATGGAGTAAAAATAGGACAAATTCAAAAACATTCAGGAATTTTTCGGGAATCATTCCTCATTTCGTGAATTTATTTTGCGTAATTATTGATTTATTGCACTGGCTTAGTAATTATGTCTTTATTTCCTCTTCCTCGTGGAAATTGGAGCCACTCACTATATTACATCTTACCTCATCGATTACGGTTAATCTTAATGACTAATATGTATAATCTTATGTTATTTCTACACTTAAACGCTGATATTTACATAATATGGAGTTTTAATTTGCATCACCCAAGTTGATTCGTTGATAATCTGACTATTTATTTCTATTAAAACGGAATATAAATTATCAAATGTCCCCAAATGTCAACGAATTTTTTGTGGAGAATTAAGTGCTCCGAAAAGAATATCTGTTATCATTTTTCTATTTTTACCTGACATGACATGGAAGTTATTTTCAAAATCAGTCGTGATATATTTTTTTAATTTATCGCCTCAAAATTTCCTTTACTTTACTTTTGATTTTTTTTCAACGTAAAATCACAGAGAATTGCCCTCCCGATGAACAAATATACTCTTGGGTACGAATTATTATCCACTCAGCAATATTTTCATTACAAAAAGCTTTTATATTAAATTTCAATGACACTCAAACACTGAAACAATTTCGTCCGTTTTAATTACTTCCATCTAATTATTCGGATACATTATTCATCAAATAGTTGAGTATATCATTAACAATAGACGACAACTAAAATACAATTATACAATTTATTACAAAAATAAATCTCTGCGTAACGGTTGCGCGACAGTTTTACAAATTGAAGACATCTTTTTCTTTTAACTTTTTATGAAGACAAAATATTGTAAAATTGGGAGTTTTTGTTAAATTATTCACAAAAATGGAAGAATTATTTTATTTGATTTTTGTTTTGGATATTTTGTCGTCGCAGACATTCACGCCAAATTCGCGATATTATTTACAAACATGAACAATAGGACTAGGAGAATTCTAAAGGAAGAGTACGATTTCATGTTTTTTTTAATGTTCAATGAGAGATGATAAAACTGTCGACGATTTTGGCGAAATTATAAAGAAATTGTTTTCAACAAAATTCAATTCGTTTACCCCTGATTTTAACATCTCTGCAACGAACAATTTTTGATTAAAACGATAGTCCCTCAAATATCATGAAAAATCATGAAAAATAGTGATCACTCGAGTTTATAATCTGGCCATAAGTACAGCTGCTGGAAAAAGTCTTACAGTCTCGAAATGCTTTCGTAAAAAAAGTCAGTGAAAGATGCATTATACAAAATCATTAGTCAACTTGACTTATAAATACAGTCGTATAATACAGAAAAGTAGATTACAGAAAAATATAAAGCGTCAATCGATATTTAATTAACTGAATGGTTCGCAAACCTCGATCATCATATAATTGGAAGCTGTCACAAGCACACAGTGCCACAGGCACCATCTAATTGCTCAACGATAGTCACTCGAGATCTCTCATCACTCATTCGTCAAATCCCATCGTGAATTATTCATTTATTGGTAATCAATTAATAAGAAATTCATGCACAGAAAGAAAATAATTTTTGAATAAATTATTGAATTATTTTCATGAAAAACTGATTTGTGAATTATTGTATTTTTCATTTTATGTAGATTCGCTAATTAAATAATGATATCAGTTGGAAATGGATTTAGAAGAAAAAGTCGAAAAAAACTTCTTTAGAAAAAGTTCTGATTCCCAACAAAGTTTACATTTGACTGTAAATTGCATCGAGGTTACTTTTTTAAACTGGTTCTTTTAAAAATGTATAATAAAATTTCTAATATCATAAAAAATTCAGGGAAATTTTTTGATCAGCTCATGCAACAACATGTAAGTATTCAATCGTACATTGCATCGAATTGTCAATTAATTCAAAAATTCAAGAATATATGGACCTGATAAAAATTATTAACCCTGCCCTTCGCGTCCATAATCAAAATCTCATCCCAAGAACTATTTTTTTCCTGTGTAATTCTGAGCATCACTTGAAAATCTGAGTATCCTCCCGGTCTCTGTCCGCCAAATGAGAAAAAAAGTTCTCAATGCCGATGAATAACACTTAAAAAATAATCATAGCTTCAACGAAAGATTGCTAACTCCACAGAAACGGCTAATGTTCATGATTGTAGAGGTGCCACCGTTGGGATTCAGCGCTTGAGTCACATTTCTCAGCAGTTATGCCTCGCTGTGCATGGAATCTTGAGTCCATGCACACTGGGATCCTCGAGTGACGAATTAAGCCGCCCTCGAGGTGTCGCCATTTCTGATTGTCACCGCCATCGCATATCTGCATGAGGAGTGTCGTGCCTTTAGCATACATCGGGAGAGTCAAGCACAGGTCGTGATGTTTGATTAAACCGTCCTTTGTCAAGCTCCACTCCTAGGAGAAGTATTAAAGAATTTTTAAACAAGTCTCTTCAGAAGAGAAAATCCATTCACAGAAGGATTTAGAAATGAGATATCATAAAAGGTAATGAACTTAGAAAGAAATGTGAAAAGTTATTTTTTGCAAACAATTCCAAGGACTGTA
Organism: Psyttalia lounsburyi; assembly: GCA_030522865.1. NCBI lineage: Eukaryota > Metazoa > Arthropoda > Insecta > Hymenoptera > Braconidae > Psyttalia > Psyttalia lounsburyi. Next base: position 7,955 of record JAPYZN010002427.1, read on the forward strand.
GAATATATCTTGTGGCGGTTTCTGTTAAATTCTATAATTACTGAGCTGATCAGACACTAAAAATCTTGTTCTTCAATTATTATTTGATTCCCCGGCTTCTACAAATGGATACTCATGAAAATTGGATAATTGATGAATTTGTGAGACAAAATACAATTAAAATTGACGTAAAATCATAAATCTGAATCCTATCCTTTATACTGTAAATTTTTAATGAGTGATTATAGGAGGAAATGTACAGTAAATGTCAATTGTTTTCACTTCATAAATGTTAACGAACACTGGCATTTTTGCTTGATTCTTTAATGAACGAAAAGATCTGGATAATTTAATATTGAGAATGGACAATATTTACCTGATTACCACCAGTATCATGACACGGATAGAGACCTACGTTGCCATCCAGCAAATGGCCCATACTGTCTAGACAAGCATTACCTTGCTTGAGAGCACCACCTGGACCCCCTTCACTAGTCGGTATCACCAATTCAGGATAAACGTTCTTCAAGTACCAACTGAAAGGCTTACAGCCCAATTTTCTCTTCAATTCCAGTCTATCTTGTATGCTGGAAGAGGAAAAACATTAATTACTGGTGTCCTAGCAAAGAGAATCTATTGAATTTATTCATTCAATTAGGAAATAATATTTCATGAGCTCTATTAGAAAATATAATTTAGCTACTTTTCGATACCCATTAATTTCTATACAATATTTTTCATATATTGTTTCATTTTATTGAAGAGTTAACGGAAACTAAACTTCAGATAAATGATTCAATTATTCAACGAAAAATTCATGAACTTTGTTGAATTTCCATCTTTAAAAAACAATCTAAAAAGTAGAAGTTGCAACAAGAAGTTATCTTCCAAATGATTGCACAATTATGGAATCACAACTCTAAATATTCCAGAAAACAATAATTCTACCGTATTCAACATTCCCAATAAAAATTCAAGAATTGATCGTACTTTCCGTACGGAATATTGCGCGCCAGTGGCACAGCGTTGTAGTAAAAATGTTTGTAGTCATCCATCCAGACTTCAGCAGCACGTCGTGTATTTCTCGCGAAGACATTTCCACTGCCCCCGGGGAATGAGTACGGATGACGTTTTCGGAAGACATGGCCAACACGTGAGCAAGGAATTATTTCTAAACTTCCACCGCATTGCCAAACTCGAAAAGATATTTCTGAAAGTGGAAATGGAAAACGTGAAGGGTTTTACAATGTCACGCATTCTCCCCAATGAATTAATTCCTCAAATGCCCTTAATTGTTGCTATTTCTTCCTCAAATGCCTCACTAACGAGGCTATTTCGTAATAAATTATGAAATTAATTGACCAAGTGTCGTCAGTATTTTTCTAACAATTGTTTAACGAATGATTGATTGAAGTGGATTAACACTCGAATGAAGCCACTTCAAATGTAAAAAAATTCAATGTAAAATTGATACCACTAGAAAAATAAAGTAACGTATAAATGAATGATTGGAATTGGCTCAGATGTGTGTATTTTTACCCAAGTTTTCTCCTCCCCACACATCCATTTGTGTGTCATATTTCCCCAGTCTCTCGAAGTAAGCTTTATTAATAACGAATAGACCCCCAGCTATCATGGGTGTCCTTATAGCTTGCGTAGGATCCTTCTGTCTTGACTGTCTCTCAAGTTGACTCAAGTACTCCCACTTGAATACTAGACTCCAATCGAAGCCCCCTCTGAGGTCTGCGGAAGCACCTGAATCGAGAACAACCGTGATTGAATTCAATTCTCACTTTTTTTCCTAAACAGAGTAACTTTATCAATTCTGCACTATTTCAAGAGTTAACTTTGCAATATTTTCCCAGGTTGACAATCCATCGGGCCCCGGTTCTCCTCGCGACAATTCAAATGTAATCAATTTAATTAATTAAGTCTGAGTAGAATTGAAATAAAATCTACGTAAATTCGTTTTATTTTGAATGAAAACTTTGCAATTATTCCGCGGTAGACCTTTTTTCCCAAATGAATAAAACAATAGACCAGACTTTTGATGATATTTTAATTCATTATTTTACTATGATAAGACAAAGAAGAGAATGGGAAAACTTTATATGTATTCTAATTCACAAATTTTTTCAACGAAAAATCCAATTATTTACTTATCTATTTTTATTTTTTAATTTCCATGACTAACACTCGCCAATTCGATTCTTCTGCTCTGCTTACCTATGTACTGGAAAGTATCCATACTGATGACATCAATGACAGGACACACGACGCGACTTGGATCTTCAGCGACTCTCTCCAATAGAGGCTCCAGCCAGTCCGCATTACACTCGCAATGGGAATCGAGAAATGTCAAAACACTGGCTGTAGCGGCATCTGCGCCACGAACACGTGATCTCATCAGACCCTCTCGCTTTTCGTTTCTTATCACGCGAACTTTGTGAATTCTAGACAACTCCTCACCATCCTCAGCTGAAATTAAATAAGTCAGTTCTGTTTCATTTCGCTGGGAGAGCTGGAAGGATTTTCTATGATGAGATTTGAGGAAATATCTTTCTGTCTCGTAGAATTTTTAGGTTTTCTCGAAATTAAAAATTAATGAACCGTCTTATTTTCAACGATAGTACAAAAAATAAATGGGGAAAACCTTGAAAGTTGTCTAAAAAAGTGAAAAAGTAAATTCGATTAATCACTTGAGGAAGGAAACAAGCGAATAAAAGAGAAATGGGCGTAACCCTCTTCACAATGTGACGAGCGAAACGAGCGAGGGGCGGAGTTTTCTAGAAAGCAAATTCAGCGACAGAATTACTTTTTTTTTAATTATAGAAAATGAATTGGTCTCTTTATTTCTAGTAAAAATTCTTTAATCATCAAATAAATTACTCACGATGATCACTGAAGTCATCAACCAGAATAATCTCCTTGATCAGATGTTCGGGGCTCCTATTGAGAACACTGAAACGACACGCCCCCCAAAATTAATAATTCATACAGCCCATGGTAATGTAAAAATATCAAGACGACAAGTGAGAAAAATGGGTTAATTAATTCCACAGTTATGGAAGAAATTTGTGATTTATATGACAGAGGTGGCTGGTAAAAATAACGGTGGGGCTTAAAGGATTGTCGTTGGTGGTGGAGAACGTGGTGGAATGGCGATTAAAAAATTCCATCGGCTGCCATCGTTCCACAATGTCAACTCAACTGGCAATGGGGAAAAGGACAACGCGGTATCCAAGAATGTTTTCTCATTTCCGATTTCCAATGGAAAACTCGGTCCATTTCCGGTGGGATTGAACATCCATATGTTGTTTTATCGATTCCAAGTAATAAAATTGAACGAAATAAATCGACAAGAGAGAATTTTTATCGTCGAATAAAATTGTTTTTATGATTTTTGGAAAAGTTTTATTTCCCTTTTACTCTATTTCTCGAGGATAAAAAGGTATATAATTTTCCATTTTTTCTTATAATCTCTATTTATTTCAGTATAATTTTTTTTACCAATGTTACTGTTGCGGGCGGCCAACAGTTAGTTGGTCATCAGCACATATAACTACTCAGTTTAATTTTCCTTTGAAACTGAATGAATTCAGGCCCTACTATCTAAACTAAGTCAAATCAACAATAAAATTGAGTCGGACGCAATTGGGTGAATAGCTTGCTGAGGAGACATTAGCATTATTGTGAACAGAGTACACCATTGTACACCATTGTGCACCTTGTGGGTTCACACCAGCCGCATCTCCGTCGTGAACCCTGGGTAATTCATACCTCACCGCACGTTGATTTGAATTTAATCGAATTTATTTAAAATTATTTGACTTATATATCCTCAGTAGGGAAGGGAAGGGGAAGGTTCCGTATATCTACCCAAGCACACTGAATTCAAAATCTTTACCTCATGACACGATCAAATCATTGAAAGCTACCAGCTTCCGACCCTAATGTCATTTCCCACAATATACAGGCCAAAATATACTAAATTTACTTCAGTTTTCAAAGGAAAAATTTCGAGGTGGTATCTCAAATGTTCACCACTTATTTTATCTCAATTTTTCTTCAGATACATTTTTTCATAATTAGTATTTGAAAAAATAATTTAGTTAAAAGAAATAATTTTCAAGTTTGCTTCGATTATATTTTACCTGACGACCGTACGCAGGAGAGTCGATCTGGCCTCATTATGGAATGTAATTATCACGGAAGTTGGAGGCAAGTCGCGTCTCCACTGTTTCAATCGACACCTGAAATCAAAAAAAAAAATAGGTGGAAAATTAGAAAGAATTAATGAGAGTAATTTCTAAAGTTTTTCTCAACAAAAAAAATGTATTATCTTCTCTTTATTTCATCGCTGATAATGATCAGACGGCGAGTGAGTTCGGATAACGATCTCACAAATTTTTACAAGCTATTCGCGACGGGAAACGAAGGAATAAATAACTGAATGGACGGTGATAACGGTCCGGGCACTGGCACAGCCGCTTATCGCCACTATCCCGTGGGGAAAAAAGGGAGACCGAAGTGTTCGTGGGATATTCTGTCGCACTCTTGTCGTTTCGGGCGAAGTGGGTGCCATTAATGTGTGAGTGTTGGTGTGTTAAATTTTGTGGTTCATATCACCAGGTGTGATGACGCTGACATCATAAATATTATGACAATTATAAATTTTTTAGATTATTTTAATTGCTGCAGAGACCGAAATTCCAGATTTGTTCCAACAAATTAACGACATGAAAGAATGAAAATATAAAATCTAATTGATCGACTCGTTTGAGAATAAAAATCCCATTTTCTCAGTTTTAATTTTAATATTTATTTATTGCTGATGAAAATATTTTACATCATTCAATTAATTCTAGTGGCAAAGTTCTTTTTACCAATGATTTTAATATTTTTAACAGAATATGAAGGAAATTGACCTATCTACATACACAATTAAATTTTTTGCAATACCTGCCCAAAAAGTTCACTTTTCGGTACCGTTTTTCGTGCGTAAAGTGGTACTTTTCCGCACAGTGTGCGTAAAAGTCAGAAA
>JAPYZN010002428.1:0-11967 GCA_030522865.1 Psyttalia lounsburyi
TGATTTTATTGGGGATTATACTTAGTTTAGGTACTAAGTGGTGAATCTATTCGGTTTTAAGTGAAAATTGGTAGGAGGCGTTATAAGTGCTAATTACCTACAAAAGATTAAATTTTTGTTTACAGGAGATTAGAATTTAAAATTTGATTTTCAAACAGATTCGGATTTTGTACTAGAATCGGCTTGGAGAACTGGTTTTCTGCAAAATTTCTTTTCTTTTAATGATGTGCTTCTTCTGTTTGCTATTTTTCACTTTCTTTATTTGTTCTTACGAAGTTGACGGAAAAGAAATTATTTAATTCACTTGACATAACTTTTCTTCGGTCATTTTGTTGTCATAAAATTTTGGAATGTTTTTAATAGAGTTAACAGTGAAGTAAGGTATATTTACTGGGGAAAAATCGATCATAATTAGTCTCATTTCATTGGTTGATGAAGTTAACTACGTTCTAAGTAATTGTTACCATTTTTTTGTAATTTTCCCATAAGCTTCAAATGATCGCCTTCAGTGAATGGACTCCGAAAGCTCCGTTTGAAATTAGAAATGTTCCAAAACATAAATTATTCATTGGATTTTTGTGATTCTCCATAATTTTGCATTTTTTTTTTGTACGAATCCAATAATATCGGTAAGAATTGAGCGATCAATACATATAACAACACAACCATATGTACATATAGGAAATCCTGTAAAAAAACAAAATTCCTCTACTATAAAGTATAAATGTATAGTATAGTAAAAAAAAATGTCGGTTCCAAACAACGTTACCCTCTTTTTTTAGAATGAAGGTACTAACTAGTCAGGGGAATTCTGAGTGACCTTACATTTATCACGATCTTCTTGTCATTGGATGTACTCTGGAATTCATGAACCGTGTAGGATCGATAGCACAAAAGTACACTTCCACTTGTTAAATCCATTACTCCACGATTAAACATATGTAACAATAATTATTTCCATTCTTGTTCCTCTGCGGATGTGAAATACAGCGCAAAATTTTCAACTGCAGTATCATTCCAGATTAACAATATACATGAAAAACCCTCGAATGCCGTAACCGATATCGTGAACATCGCCTCGATACTTTCCCAAGAAGGAATAGAAACAGACATAGCTCCGTTCTCAATATCAAATTTTGACATAGTCAACACCACTGACGTCATCGCAACTTACCAAGGATCTTTGACGACCCCCGGATGCAATGAAGCAGTCACATGGATAGTGGCTATTCACGGATATCCGATTTCCGAAGTTCAGGTACGTTTTCAAAGAATGCCAAACTACTTTCTTTATTTTATATTTAATTTCGATTTTTTATTTTTCAATTGACAGATGAAAGCCTTGAGAAGTGTCCAATTGAATCGTGGGGAAAATCATAACTACCGTCCTGTTCAGCCACTCAATGGTCGTCAAGTTTTATTTTTTCGTTAAAAATAACAATGGTTAACATAGCTTGAGGATTAGAGTAGTTCCTTTGAAGACCAGCGGCACCATTGATGGCAGGACTGGATATCTCTGAAGTACATGACGATAATGATTTATGTGAATAGTCAAACATCTAGGTTCTGTCTATAATCTAATAAACTAGAACACGTTACACATTAAACAGAATGTCGTCTAATTCGCAGTCTAGATAGTGAAGACAAAATTAAAACAAGCCGGGATTGGTGCCTTTGGGTAGAACTCCATTTGGGTTGTTAGTCTTATTTATTTTGTTCATTACTACCAATTCCATTTGCTGTAAGCTTTCGAACGGATCCATGGAAATTGTTCTTCGTGATCGATAGGTCTGATCTTGGACAAGATTCGATTGTGTTGGGAACCAATTACCTTCACCCTTTTTGAGTTTTTAGAACGAGACGGGTTAATTTTGGATTTCTGTCGTGCACGCCCCTGGTTCGACGTGTCGTTCGATCAAAATGAATGTGATCGTGATCGATAGGCATTAATTTGGTCAAGATTCCATTAGGACGGGAGTGAAAAAGACCACCCACCTCTTCTTGAGTTTTAAAGCATAAAGAGTTTCAAGAGCGATACAAACGATTCATACTGGTAATTCAACGTCGATATTCTCGTTAACGCTTCTCGGCGGATGCGCAATCACTTCACTTGGTCAAAATCCCATAAGGATGGAAGTGAAATACTCTCGCCCCTTTTTGGAATTTTCTCTGTCATTCGAAACTATCGGAAAGTTACTTATGAGGCCTGGCCGGCCGAATAGAAAGAAGAATGAGCCAAGTGTGGTGCGAGGAAAATGCGCAATTTTTTTTCAATAGATTTACTCAATTTATTAGTCAATTTGCCAGAAAATAATTGTCGAGAAGGTGGCGATGGACATCGATACGGCCAGACATGGTCGCCCTACTTTGTGTTTTGTTTTGAACTAATTTAAATAATTTAATTGAATTCAAATTATAAAATGTGAAAACAGAAGGATTACAATGCTTCCATTCGTAAGCCAAACTACTGAAAACTGTCGAAAACAAATATGTTCCATGAACTCTCTCACTAAAAATACAATTTACGACATGTCGATAATTTTAGTTCTTGTAAATTTTCTGCAAGAATATTGGCACAGAAAGAACAGGACTCATACGAGTCGTGAGTGACTACAGCTTATCGATAATATGAAATCCGTTGGAATTTCTCCCTACTTTATTACTAGCACACAATCTTTATAAGTATTTTAATCCCATATTACAAAAATACCTAGAGTGTTCAATTATAAAAAGAACTGCTGAAACCGATTATTAATGTCTATTACGATACCTAATAGAATACTTCATGATCGAATTTCCACTTCTTTCAGCAGTTTTTGAATCCTCGCATGACATATGCAAAACTTTCAGCTGATAACTATCCATCGGTCCCCCACAGGACACATTTATCCTTCGGATTCATTTTCGCCGTATCAGAACAATGGAATGCTTCGCTGAATTCTTTCATATTCGACAAGGTGCCAATAGACCTCAATCTTGAAATTGAATGCTGATCAATCCCGGCCGTGTTAATGTAGTATCCCAGAGTAGCAGCTGAACACCAAAGCTGAAAAAAGAATTTAATGGTCATTTCCTTACTTCAATGTTGACAGAGTTCTCAATTCTTCAATTATAGGTCAGGCTTCGGTTGGATGAACCTGAGTTTTAAATAGTTTCAGAGACGGAAAGTCTACTCACTGATGCATGTGCTAAAAAGAACAGTTGCTTGTCATTATACGGTCGAAGACCTGGCAAATGTAAATTTTCATCTCGACTAGTTTTAATATTTTCGTAAGCTGCATATGCCACTTTCAAGCCAGTTAAATCGGAAATATTTTCATCTTTTGTGCGATTCCCCTTAGCCTAGAAACAATGTAATTATATCAATGATTATATTATTTTCGTGGTTGATGATTCTCGTTTCGATTATCACCTTTATTTTTATTCTTTCATCTTCATAAACTGTGTAATTATTATATTGCTTTATGAAACAATCAACTTTAGATTGATATATATTTCTTATATCCTTGGACTCCTCATCGACGTCATCATGTCGGTCTAATGTAAATCCGATGTCGTCAAATGCATGAGATATTTCGTGACCAACTATTGCACCAAACATGGCATATTGCAGGACTCTACAGATTAAAAAGAAATTGAGTGAAGCATTTCTTAATCTTAATACGATTATGAAGTGGACTTACGGGGGATAATCGGTACTAAATAACGGCGTTTGTAATACAGCAGACGTAAACGCTAAAACCAGAATTTACAGGTGAATAATGAAAAATAATAATATAAATTATTATTATTATCATCATATTAATTATTATCATAAGTTATATGAGGTTCTCACTTATTGCATTCGAAGGTGGAACATACGTAGCTGCAAATTGAATCGGGTTGATCAAGAATCTGTGGATTATAAACAAAAATCTCAATGACATGTCTTTTTTCAGATCTATAAATAATTCCTTACTCTGTTGGATCGACTGGTATCGCTAATCGCTGCAAGGTCATTTTCGTATCGAAGCGCCGGACTTCGATTATATTCTCCAGGAAATTGTCGCTGATATTACACTAAAAATGATAATTCACAATAATAGGAATTCATGACAAACCAAAGCCACAATACGATTGCAATATATATAGTTCCAGCCGGGCCGTGTTAACATTGCCTTCAATTTAACTAATTGTGATTAAGATCTGCCGCAAAAAATGGGCCTCCCAGAGATTTTTCCCTATATATTGTCACAGAAAAGTGTTTATACCCACCTAAAAGTCCATATAAAATGACAGAATTTAAAAAGAATAATATTACTTTTCAAAAATCTAGAAAATGAGTTCTACATAAAATTGTGAACATTTTTAGGAAAGAAAATGTTTACATTATTTTTAATTTATTAGATTTATATGTTAAATTGGATAAAAAATTTAACAAATGAACAAAATGCGAAATCCTATCCATATTTTTCTGACTTCACATGGAAAATAAACCTCACGGAGGCCTCTTTTCATTGCACAACTTTCCAATTCCAGCCCCCCCCCCCCCACCTTAAAAAAAAAGATGGAATGTTTTAAATCTCACCTTTTCATAATATGCATCTACATTTGCAGGGTTACTATACCATTCAGGGTAACCAATGAACCGAGTCATAGTATCCAATGTATTCCGTAAAGCATATTTCTGCTCGGCATTCAACCAGGATGTTTGACGTATCACATGAAGAGTGGTATCGATAATTTCAGTTATCATTTCATCAGCCTGAAAACCAGCATAGTATCAAAAAAAGAAATTACAGCTAATGAACGCCTAGCGATATGAGAAACTTAAAATTCATCCGAATTTGGAGTTACCTTGACTTTCGCATTTGGTGACAGATGACGTTTCACAAATTCATAGCCTACAGCGTGTTGTAGTCGCATTAATTCAGTACATGTAGTATTTCTGAAGAACATTACAAAATATATATTCTAACATTTAGTCTATTCAATCCGAAATCACTATTTACTAATTTATAATTTGGAGGAAAAAAGAGACATAGAAAACCGTGACGTGCTGGTGGTTCACACTGAGAGAAAAAATGTTCTTTGAGAAGTATGTTATTACTCTTGTGAAGAAATTCTTGACTCAAAACTTGAGAAAAAAATAATCTCTGGCTCTGGGAAAACAAACTTCTCGTAAAAAAAAATTATGCTCGTCCGAAAAATGGGGATCATTTTGAGCACAAGTAGAAAATGACTTCTTGAAAAAAATTTTAACGATTTTTCAATTAGAATATGTTGAATTGGAGACTGCAATATTTTTTTATAAACTGATTCAACTAGACTTAATTCGAGTAAGGACATTCATGTTATAAATAAATTATCTTTGTGTGTGGAATCAATACGAAATTTCTTTGAGAAAACTTTTCTCAGTATAAAATTATATTGACATATCACTTTTCGAGCCATAATTTTCTTGATAACAGTACAGGCGTCTTTCTCAAAAGGATTTTTTGCCTCAGTGTAAAAATGAGGATAAAAAGATGTAAAAAATATGTGATGTTTCGGCATTTTAAAATTGCAGAAATCCCTACCACATTACAAACCTTGGCGCCGGAGTTTTCAGACCAGCTCTCAGTCTCCACAAATCGATTGAAATATTTCTTAATGCACTAGGAGCAGCCACTAGCATTTCTTTTACAAAGGTCCACTGAATGTAGTTGACTAAAAAAATCAGCAAAGATTGTAGCAAAGATAATAGATACTAGACCAGCTAGATCGTACTCACCAATAGTTCGCTTTGAAGTCCTATCCAGAAGTGTTGCGAGCTGAGTTGCGAAGTTTTGCTCCGCGAAAATTACTTCACTTGCATTAGTGAAGACTATTCCTGTGTTCGCCAATGCATTCCTTAGAAAGCTGATCCAGCGCATCTATAATTGAATTACTATGTATATTTCTGAAGACTTGAAACGGGTTGCAAAATAATGACCTTTTAGGAGCATATGAGGAAATCGTAGAAAAATGTTTTAGAAGACGGTTATAGAGAATGATTCCATAAATGATCTTATAGCTCCCAGTGAGATTTTGGTAAAGGGATACAGCACGACCCTCAAAATAATTATTTTAATTATTTCTTCAAATTCCTTTAAAAATATGAATTAATTCACCAATTACTATCTAAACTAAGTATAGCCTACAATAAAATCGAGTCGGACTCAATTAGGCGAATAGTTAAGTCGGTAGGAAATGAGTACCGTTGGGCACAATGGTACACCTTTTGGGGTTCATTCCGGCCGCGTCCCCGTCCCTAGCCCTGGGTAGCGCTAAGTGCTAGAGAGGTCTGATATGCCTTTCCACCTGTCGATTTGTGAGATTTCAGAATTTTGAAATTATTAATTTAATTTTTACCTTCAGTTGGAAAGCATTGGGGCAGGTGCCGTACAACTACTCGGATATACCGAAGTTGCAATCGGCCATGTCCTGACCCGAACAAATCATTAAAAGCAACCAGTTTCCGATAGTCCAAATGTCATTTCCCACAACACACATACTAAACTACAACAATCACACTTCAGGTTTCAAAGGAAACATAAATATTTTGAGGTTGGTGAATGAGCACTTTACAGAGATTTTTATTGAAAAGTCAATATTCAAAGTGAAACTGATTGCATCGGAAAATATTCTCGTAAAACAGATTTGAAAACATAATTCATCCTTTTAAAACCGTAATTTATGTTTTTAGAAAGATGAATTACGTTTTCGAATCCCCGGTTTAACACGAATACTTTTATGTGTGATGGAAACTTCAATGGATGTATCGCTCGTAAGAATTAGAAAAGATGGAGAGAGGAAGTTTGAGCCAATAAAATCCAATGACATAATTAAGGAATTTCATCATTACCCGAGAATTCACAGTCTTTGATTGAGTATTGTACCACGTTTGAAGATCCTTGACCGTCATTGACTTTTTCTGCCACTTTTTGTGCTCTCCGACTATGGGATCCGTTATGAGCTAGATATTTGTAAACAATTAATATTACATTTCGTCAGATGTGACTTTTTCCAGTGTTTCAATTACCTTCGCCAAAGCTTGTTCAAAATCGATTAAATCATCCACATCTTTACGAACATCAGCGTGATGTATAATATTTCCTGTGGCCGCTGCCAGTATATTTACTACCTCAATGATTTTATTTGCATAGTCCACTACTTCCAGAGCTGTCCGATTGTGAGTTACCAAAATGTCTTTGAAAGGGGTCGAGGATGTAGCTTCAATCTAACGAAAATGTTATTCATAATAAATGTTATTTATATTGATAAATCTCGCTTGTTGCAGTCATTATATTTATGATTATTGCTCACGAGAAGTTTATTGGATGGTCTAACAGAATCTGGATATACGCGTAGAGTATAGAACGATTGGAGGTTCAATTCTCTCGTATAAAACCCGTGAATTCGGGAAATGGCTACCCTTTTCTGTTTCCCGACATTCGAACCCATCATCACAGGCCAGCCTCCGGTACTTCGTAAGCGTGAGAGAATAGATTCCACTCCATTTCTTTCGATAGCACCTGTATAATATACAAGAATTATTCTGTACATAGACTATATCAAATACTCATGATCAAACTTTGTTTGAATACCAAGTTTTTCAAATGACAAATATTGACAACATTTGAAGTTTCCAATAATTGTGGTACCGAAATAATTTAATTGTATATATTACCTAAATCCATACAATTGTGAAACACCTTTTTGGCTTTCCGATAAGACTCAGAAATACTTGGTGAGTCGGAGTTGTCGCTTAACATATCTAAAAAATTAGAAAAATTAGAAATTGTCAATGACGGTAAGATTCATCAATACTTTATTAGATTTCCAGTCAGGAGAGTTAATTGTCCCCAGCAATGATCTTACCAATCAATTTTCGGGATACGGAATCGTGCATAATCTGCGAAATATCCCATTTTTCTCGATTGTCTGGAATAGGATTATTTCTGCCCCAGCCGCCACAAGCATATTGGTAAAAATCATCGCAGGGCTCTACTGTCATGTCTATATTACTTCGCAAAGAGGCAACTAAAAAAAAAGAGTTAGTTGATTTTTTAGCATGGAAACAGTTTAATAATCTGCATGATCATAGTATTTTCCGATACAAGTGAAAGTACGTGATTTTTAATGAGTGTGAGGGTTAAAACCTGAGCCAGAGGCAATCATTGTAATCACACCAGTTGAAATCTGCTTTTTTGTCACTCAGTCCGTGGAGCAACGTTTTACGGCTGACGAACTGAATAACAAAAAAATATTGCTTGTCACTCGGCCAAAAAGAACTTTCCTGCCTCGTATAAATACAGGAGTCGCCAGCAAAGTTCTTCACGGCCTAGTGTCAAAATGGACTATTTGTCATGTGTATTGAACGATATTTTACGGCAGTAGTGAAAAAAAGGATACATTTTTTCACGCTTCACTCGACAATAGTTCAAAAAAGGCCACTTTTTTCACTTATGTCATAAAAAGAAGTATTTTTTTCTACCAAACGATCGGCACTCTGGAGAAGTACAAGTATTTGCGGATGGGGATCCGGCCACCAGTTGGTGCAAAGCAGCAAGAGACAACAACAGAAACTTCATTTCACAATTTTTGATATGCCTATGTGCTTCGTCTGGTCACTGAATCTGGCTTCTATAAACCGGGCTTTATACTAGTTTCCCGTCATTCGATGTAATAAAGAATAGACCAATTGGGAATTAGGCATATGTGAGATAATGAACACATGCTGATAATTCGGGTCATTTCTGTATTATCTCGGAACATTTTTTAAGTCAGTTTTATAAGTTTTCAAGACATAATAAGAAACATATATTTTTTTTGTTGTTTTTATAAAACTTAGTACATGAATAGATGTCCTAATTCAAAGAATGATTTTGAAAAATTCGTTTCTCTACCGACACGGAGAAAATTACGTGGGCACTCTAGATTATTACTATTTTGTTATTATTCTCTCAAATGGCGCCCCGGAAAATGCCACTGATCGAACTGATGACCAGGTTCATACAAGGGTGCGTAATGTTCGGCTTGATCTGCATGACTCAATCAAGGGCTGAGCGAAAATAGAAATGTTGCTATAAATGGCGCATACATCTTTTACGTTTTTGCATGTAAATCAGAATCATTTAAATATTATAATTCCACTTGCATGAAGACAAAAGTCTAGAATTTTGCACGTGTAATAAACCATGAGTTAAAATTTATTAAGAATAGAGAGAGGTAGAAAAGTCAATAATATAAAGCCCAATCCACTGTTCGTCACAATATCTTCTTATTGTAACTGACTTGTGGATAGTCGATAATCGCATTGAAAAAGAGGATATAGTGGAATGTAAACTGATTGTTAGGATTAAGTTAAATAAAAAATTTATCAAACGAATTATTTTTATAAACTTTAATGTAATCAGCTCAGGAATCATCTGATTCTATTTTATCGAGCTTTTTTGGATACTGACATCATTAAGAACTTTTGACTTTGGTTTCCGTACCTAGTATAAAACGTCCATTCTTTGCTTTGACCCGAAAGAGAGACCACAAGTATCGTGTTTTGGGAATAATAAATAATTCATTATCAATACACAAATTGAACGATTAGCATTTGTATTGACACAGGTGCTGAGAAGTTCAATGTTTTGAACGTGCCAGTACGTTTTACAAATATTGAAGTACCAGGTAATGTATTCGTCTCTGCGGAAAAAGTATTTAATTATACACATTGCTGGTCTTCAAAGTTATTCAACCCAACAATATGACTAATTACAAAGTGATAAACGTAAATGGACTTGTTTTAATGTTAACAGAGATTAGGTAGTAAGGTATTTCACCTCAAATAAGCTTGATAATGAGGTTTAATGATAGACTAATCGTAAATTATAAGTGTGATATGTAAGTGATTTGCTCATTAGTTTAATATCGTAATTCCAACACATAGTCATTCGATAATACGAGTTTAATAGCATATGTCAGAAGTTGCTCTATGGCATTTCATAGAATTAGTCGTCAAAACATAAAAGTCATTTAAGAATGTTTCTAAGCCCGAATCTCTATTCTTCATTACTATAATCTTGAAATTCCCGCTATATTTCTGCAGGACATTGCTAAGAATTTAATCATCATCGAACTGCTCTAATCCCTCGATTAAAATATTGACATTTTTAATGGTCGATGATAGCACACAGACTAAGAGAATAGACTCATCAGTACTGATGACTACTATTCTCTCAGTTCCCTCGCCCCCGCTAAACCCTTGCATACCTCAGTAGCTCTCACTCAAGACCTTCCGCAGATGGTGCAAGGGTCAGACGAAAGCAACCTCTCCCTCTCTACCTAGTCTTCAATCTTTGAATTTTTCATTGCTCCCCTCTATTTACAGAATACTCTGATTTCCACAGTTCTTTCCATCAGACATGAATCGGATTGCTCATTTGATAAATTGGGCAGTTATTTTGATCTCCACTACTTGTCACCCCTTCTCGTAACAATTTTTAACTTGTCCTCAAAATTCTATTTTACAAAAACTGTTAGAGAGAACTTCATCAACGAAACACTTCAATGGAAGTATCCAGTAAATCCATCTATTTTTTATATGTAGAATAAATATCAAGTTGTGCTAAAGACGTAATTGATTGGTCGAGGGCTCCACATCTCCAAGTTTCCTGGCACTGACTATTTTCTTGCAACGAATACCTATCTCCTTATAAATAGGGGTCTAAATATTAAATCGGCGTGTCAAAAATTGGATATATTGTTCTTTGAAGGTCAGATTTTGGGCACTTACCATTGCAGACAGTGCATGAACAAAGACAGCGCTCCTGCATTTTGATTCCGTGAAGTCATTGCGACGATAAGATTGTCAAGATTGCAATCTGTTCGGCTGTGAGTATCTTTATCGAATTCCAAGAAGTAATATAGTAATTTCCCGGCCCATTATCATGGGGATTTTTACTCATGTGGCGTTGGCGGTCGGCTGTAGGAGAACTGGCCAACCACACGAGTCAAAAACCCTATCGCAACAATTCAGGAACAATATTTTTTTTCTCGAGTTTGGGAAGTAATACCCACGTAACATCCATTCCCAGACGAAAAATTGTGAGAAGCAGTACAGAAGATATTGGCTACCAGCGACGTGTGAGAAATGTTGTCAAACAGGACAGAATTTCAGAAAGAGCGGAGCAAGAAGCTCTGAGAGACTTTTGAATGACTTCTAAGAGGAAGAAGAAAGAACATCCTTTTACTTCAGGAATCATACAGACTTTGGAATGAAAAATATTCTTCGTTTCATTGGACGTAGTTATGGAATCATCATTCTCAACGATTTCATCATTGATATCATAAACTGCATTAGCTATATCATGAGCACCTATGATGGCAAACACACCATATCGAAAAACTCCAACGAGTTTAGCTCTTTAAGGAGTTACTCCTGACACTTTAGGGGTTGAAAGAGATGTATCCATTTAATGAAAATTTTGTCTAATGGATCTTTATCTTTAATGGATTTGGAAACGACGTGCAAAATTTCAGGGCTCCAGCAAGTAGCGTTAATTAATAATAATTATTTTTAGAATTTAGCTTTAACCCGTGATCTCATGGAAAATCACAAAATTTTACTCTAGTGTCACAAAAGTGGTCAGAGGACGATGAAACTTTGTGGAAGTAGAAATAATATCATTACAAACAAACGGTATATATTTTCGAGTCGATCAACTTCATAATTTATTTCAACTATTGAAAAAATTAGTGTAATGGGTCGTTTGACAATAATTCAGCTCATGCAACTGAAAACTACGGCAACATTTCATTCAACTAGGCAAAGAGGATTCGCGTGCTGGATTCAAATATGAGCTGCATAGAAAGCCACATGTATTATTTTGGTTTATTCGGTTTTATTTTGGCATACTCCTTTGGGAGCAATTGATTGGGGCTTTTTTTATTATTGAGATCAACTTTCTGTTG
>JAPYZN010002429.1:0-11966 GCA_030522865.1 Psyttalia lounsburyi
ATTTTTCCTCCGACGGTTTTTCACCCTGGTCTACGCATAACTCAATAATTCCAATTAATTTAGAATAAATAACTAATTTCGGTGTTAATTAGTCTCTTTCTTCCTTTACGTGTATCATTCCGATGTATTTTAATACTTAATCCCGAACATCACGATCCCATCAAAAAGAAGATAATTTAACCCACGGTTTGTCTCCAGTTGCCCTAGTGACTTCTATTCGTAAATAGTGACGGTCAAGAGTCAGCAGCCCTTCTCTCTCTTTCTCGTTCAAAGACACGGCAGTCCGCAACACATCATCCACATTATCAGTACAAACAATAATAATTTCTGGTAATTTAACAAAAACTACTTTTCATGAAAAACCATTTTTCAAAAATCGCGAGATCCCCGGCGAACAATTCTCCTTCGCGGCGTCATAGATCAATAAAATCTATTCTTTTTATCCTTTAAAAAAGCGTGGATCGATTCCCATTGCGTAAATTAAACTCATCATAGATTTTAGCGTTGGGTAGAAGCCCGCAGTGGGATCAAGCCTTAGATTTGCGTCCGGCAGATTACCCACGGTGAAATGGGGACAATGGGCGTTAGTCTGGCGGACGGCGTATAAATAAGGATCCCCCCAGGAAGCTCTTGAGGGGTCGCGAAGGAGGGACGGAGACGAGGAGAGTCCAACCCTGGCCGTAGGAGATGGCTTGTGTGGTGTTCAGCTAACGTGGACCCAGCTAGCTGCTGAGACCGCTCGTGGCCGTCCATCTTGGCCGTCGCCGTAGCGGTCCTTATCTGCTCTCACAGCTCCAGCTAGTAGACGTCCGGTGATCTAGGGCAGTCCTCTTACCTCCTTTCCTACCCTCGACGAAAATTTAGCCCCCCCCATCTCATCCCACAGTTCACCCTCATACAGCCCCCCCACATTACTTCCCTCCTCACGGGCTTAATTATATCTGCTTGATCTCTCGTACCTTATGGCCATTGAGCGCACTTTATTCCCAACGTTCAGCCGAGAATTTGAGAATTCTGAGGGTCAAAATCACTGGACAACAGCCGGAAAATAAAATACCGCAAGCAGTCAATTATTATATCCTCGGAAGTTTTGTTTTCTCTTCTCCATTTTTTTTTCCTCTATTCAGTGTTTTTTACCATTCACTTGAAGCGAACCTCACGATCACTGTGATAAACCACTATGTGACATTGGATGTACGTGAACCAGTTGACGATGAGTCGCGTTGACGATGGAAAAAGGTCACTGCGCGAATAAAAGAGACAATGAACGTGTCTGGTGAACCAATTGATCGGCCAAGGCGACTCTCAAGCTCTCGGCGTATCCCTTCCTCTGGAACTCTTAAGCTATAACATTTGGCCAGTTTTCTATGTTTCCGGGTTTTTTATTACTCCTGCGGGGGGTTTTGGGAATCAATAGGGTTGAAGCAGTGCGCAAGATTTTCGAGTTTAATTTTCTTATCGAGTGCTGCTTAATACTCATCATTCGTAGATCAATGAAATTATCACCTGAAGTGTTTGGGGAATTTGAAGGAGACTGGCAAGTATCCTAAAAACATGAGACCATTGGAGATGATAATTCAGTAGTTGGAGACAAACAATGGCATTGGAATCTAAACGGATATTCCAGTTAAAATTTTGTTAATTATCCAAAACGTTTTTTTATTCCAATATTCAAAACAAAAACGCTTAGACGTCGATTGGAATTCATTTAATGATCTACTCGAGTCAATATTTTCGTAAAACCCCAATAAAATTCAAAAAATGAGGAAAAATAAATTTGAACGATTGCAGAAGGCTCCGTTGAGACGGGAAAAAACTGAGGATTCGCCGTCTGTGTTAATGAAACGTAGCAGAAATATCTTGGCCGTTTAATTAGAAGCAATAAACGAAAGGAGTTCAATTGCCTGGATGTAGTAGCACTACAGGCCTCGCCCCATTTTACCCAGTCGTTCTACCCATCCACTAAAATACCCCCCCATCTTTTTCTCCAAGCTATAGCGACTGGCGTAGTCTTCCCATCACCCGTTCACTTCTAGTACATGAGAGAAAACCACTTTTCCGGGGAAACCCCGAAGTATATCCCAAGACTTTGTCCATTGCTCCTGGGTTTTCACAGCCCTCCTGTATAATTCTGGCCCCCGACGGTGACTCCAATATTTAGATACTCATGTGACGTCCTTTTTTTTGCCTCCTTTCAGGATAGCCCGACGGGCCTTCAACGTGTCGCACGGGGGCTGGCGCATCATGGCTAACATACCGAGGGACAGAGAATGGCAGAGAGATATCTCGATAAGTACGCGACCCGGGCTTTTTCGTGTGGCAAGCCTAGTGGTAATTTTAATTTTTCATGAGTGAATTCGATGCTGAGATCGAGGCCGGAGTACTTCAGTTGCGGTGGACGATCGTGTATGCACAGACAACTGTGTGACGAGACTCGGTTACAGGACCCAGAAGACTTTACCTCCTAGGCTCTATACACACACCCCGACAAGTGTCCAGGGGATGCTCTTTGGTATGGTTTGGTACTTTGCTTGCATCAAAATTTGCAGTTTTGTGGGGGTATATCTTATTCATTTCTCCCTTACGATTTTCTAGGGATTGGATGCAGCCGCGGAAAATATTAAATCTTCAGTTCGCACTGGCGCAGTCCGAATGGAGGGATTTGGGGGGCATTTGGTGAAGGTTGGCGGCATTTTTATGGCTGTTCCTCAAATGATGGTGAGTCACACTATTTACTATAACAAATTTTAAACAGCTCAAATTACGGTTTTAGATTTTTTTTATTATACATCAACGATTCGCGAACATTTCGACCGGTGTTTTTAGACGAATTCGATACCTTCGGAAAATAATACCGAACAATTACTTTTCGAAATGGCATCAGCGAGCCAGTTTTTATATGCTAGGGTATTATGATTCTTGAAATTTCTGTTAAATCTGACGCCTCCCAGAAAAATTACGAGAATTGTTTCGTAATTTTTATTGAATATTTCCCTCCGCGTGAAGAATTCCCAAAAGAACAGTCGTCTCGCAATATCTGGTCCAAATGTGTCTCCCAAGTTTCATTCGCGAGATTCTGATTCACAACAGTACTCGGAAAACAATTAATAATAATACATCACAAGAGCCCAACTCCTCCTGAGAAAGTAGAATGATCCAAAAATACCGGTGAGAATACAACGAGCCAGCTTGTCAGACAAACGTCTCAGCTGAGGATACACAGCAGTCCTCTCGGCGACATATTACTGTTGACGTTGCGGAACGATATTCCTCTATCTTTAGATGTGAATTGCATCAACACAAGTCGCTGTGCAATTAATGGTAACTACCATTGTATACGATGTTACTTGCCATGGATCATTAACTGTTTTGCTTACAACAACGTTCGTCCATTCTTAGTAACAATATTTTATTTCAATGGATTCTGGCGTCAGAATCAGGCTGGCACTCGTTTAAAAATCTCGTCGAATGAAATCACCTGAGATTCAAATGAGATATTAATCAAATTTATTTAAAATTATATAATTTTTAAACCTTCAGTAGGGACACTTACCCAAGCATGCTGACCAAATCTTCCAAATCTTTATACGACCAAATCATTAAAAGCAATCAGGTTCGGACTTCATCAATGTAATTGTCTACAATATACAAGGATAGTAAACTAACTTTACTTCAGTTTAAAAAAAAATCGGAAATTGTAACAATTATCATTTGACTGGTCGTCTTTTAGACTATAGTTAGTCCCCCTGATCAAACAAATCCGAAAGTTAAAGTTGAACGATTACGATTACGATTATATTGGGAAGCGATTGAGAAGCGAAAATGAATTATGCAAGTCCTGAGATTTCCACTCGTCCAAAAATTTTCCGTAAATCAATCGCGTCTACTCCGTAACTCCAATCCCTCCAGTTGTAATTCATTTGCATGGGAATTGCACCCAATGGAGTTCCATGTCCCTTGTACAGTGAGAAAGCTGGTGGTATCGATTTTTGAGTGGACCGGCTGTCCTGTCAGTCGGCTGTCTCGTCTTCTCCTGGACAGAAACTACTCAACCCCACGTCGCGCAAGCGCCTTCTTGACATTTCCCTCTGGTTTTATACTTCGAGGAGGGAACAAATCGAACTCCATTCTATAGATACCTACACATCTACCTAAAAAGTTGTCCACCTTATCTGCAGTCTGGTCTCTGTGGAGGAGACCAGCTTGTCATCAGTTTATTTTCTTGATTTTCCGCAACATTGGAGACATTCTCGTGAAATATCTATGGCTGGAGGATTCTTTGGGTTGACGTACTGTTCTCTTGAGTTCCGAGCCAAAAAGATCGTTTACAAACTGAAAAAAATAATTCCAGCTGTGGAAGAAATATGTTGAGGCCAAGGAGTAAGAGATATCCCAGGTGGACTATATCTGAAGACAATAAGCCGAAAAGTTGGTGGCTCAGGCTGAAGAAAGGGGTGGCCTGCTCGGGGGAGGGTTTGAGGTGAGGGGATAGTTACCGGTTATGGAGCTCTGGGGTGAAGTCAAGATTGTAATTAGTCGGCGCTAAGTTTTCGAGGTTTCTCACTGGTATTTGCATGCTACCACCAAAAGAGCTCTGGTCCACGTCTCTCGCACAATCTAAGGCATATACATGCAGAATTTCTCTGTATCTCTCAAAACCCCTTCACAACGTTACCTCCTCCCCCTCCTTCTGAAATTGCCACCCCGAGATATGCACAGCACGTTTCAAAATTTTCGTGTTGTGTACTTCTAGTTCTGCGTTAACGAATCCTTCTCGTACGCGACTTAGCAACACTCAATATTTTCTTTTTTGGAGACAGAGCATTGTAATCCAGGAGTAAATTAGATTATTTCGCGAACGTGAGGGGTTTTAAATGTTATGAGCCGAGGAATTCCAATTTTTCCGAGCGAGCCAGTAGTTTTTTCTGTAGCAAGGCTAAATATCTTTTGTCAAAGTAACTCGAAACCGGAATAATTCACTGCAAAATAACTTGCCCAAACTCAACTTTGCCAGAATAATTTGGTCCACAACTACTCTCAATGTTCTTTTACTGCAAAATTTCCAGCGGAATAATCCCTTCTTGCCTTTTTACAATATAATATTGATGATTAAGATATCTCTCGTGTTTTCGAGATGCAATTTCAGGTGTTGGATCGAACTGATCCATCAGCACTTCAGTGACTCCCTGTCTGATTGCTGTAATTTTTTTGGAGGTTATTTTGGTTTCAAGTTTCATTTTGGCAGAAGTTATTTAGACATGCACCCGTGTTTCCCCCATTTTGGGAGCTCTTCGTTGAGTTCCGAGGAAAGCTAAAAACCGACCAAATCGTCAGGATCAGACTGCGAATGGATGACTAGCCCTAGCACTATCTGTCCCCCTCTCCCTCTGCTAGTGCATCGTCTTTCCGAAATGGCCGATTAATTCCAACTACGGGAAGAAAACGACTATAACTCGTCTCTGAGGAAGCATTCTTAATCCGCACACTCTTTATTCCCAAGGTTCTGCCTTCGTCCTTAACAGTATATTCCACCATAGCGCTGCTCATCCCGTTTCACTTCCATTCACCCTCTCTTTTCTCTCAACTACACTCACACCCGCTCATTCGTTCCATCCAGCAGCAAAAGAAATCTCCCCTCTCGCTCCCCCTCTCTTTCTCTCTCTCTCTCCCTCTCTTTATCCGCTTTTTTCTGGAACTCTGCACATTCAACTGAGTCTACATAGAGAAGGAGAGAAGGAACCAAGCGACTCTGCCAGTGGCAATACACTTTGTTTCTTTGCCGAAGAGGACGGCCGCTATTTATGGCAGCCGTGCAGTTCTTATTAGGATTCCACGGAGACAGTTTATCGGAGGGTGGGGGGGTAGGATCTTCGCCCCTCCAAGCTTTACTCTCCAGTGCCTTACTCTCATCCTCTAGCCTGCTTCTCTCATCCCATTCAATATAGAATGTTTGGCTTTCCCTCTCTCAGTTCTTATTGTGATCATTCCGATAAGATTTTTTTTTCGGTTATCTCGGGGAGATTGGGAAGGGGTGAATCGCTGATAATGCGTTGATGAATCCTCCAGTTGATGATGTCAAATCATCATCGCGTCCTTCAACACTGGCTTCGTTGTTTGATGACTGGCTGAGAAGGTCCCGGGTTCTAATCCCGATCTGGACTATCCATTTTATCAGCAAACATTTCTCGTCAATTTTATATTGAGCGTCCTATGACACCACAAGAACGTGGCTCGCTAGATGAACTCCCTTCTTTGATGCCCTTCACTCATCCTCAATCATCCTCAATGGATGCCGCCAGACGACTTGAAATAATTTACCCAATTTTCGGACTCCCTCAAACCTAACATTTCACAGCTTTCATGATCTCCCTGAAGACGCCTGAGCAACCTAAATCCTGAATAGATCTACAAAAAAAAACCACCACAAAACGCTCCCGCAGACACGTACACCCATTAAGCTGGCCATGGACTGTCCAACGAAAATAGGAGAACCTATTTCCCAGGATTGTTATCTACACGTGTTGTTTATTGATTGTCTTGCTGTCTCCGTAGGTGGGTGTGTATCCTTGCCCCCTCACCTCCCGCCCTCAGCCGTCCTCAGTAACACAGAGAACACCGTTGTCGGTTTCTGAAGCACGGCTGCTGGTAATTGCCTTTACTCAGGGATAGCAAAGAGAGAGGGATATCCAACGATTTCCCTCTTCAATAGTCCAGTCCTGCAAATGGACGCTTGTAGAAGTTGAATTTCGGGGGGAGGGAAAATTTCGGAATGCGTTCCACTTGTACATGCGGTATGTGCTGTGCATTGGAAATGCCAGGTACGTAGGATGAAATCTATAACATGTCGAGGGGGTGTTGAGGGGGTGGGGCGCGCGGTGGGCCGGGGGGGTTATAGCCCGTGTGAACACCCGTTGGATAATCGTTCACAAAAGTTCCTCGAGTGAGAGATAAATTTACTATCCCATTCATACAACCCCAAGTTGAATGCTGGTAGTGTGAGGGGTTTATATGGATCTATAAAATGAGAGTTCGGTATCCAATTTTCTCAGGTGATCCACAACGAAAAAGCATAAACCGTTATACACTGGAAATGCAAGTGTGGGGCGGGAGGGGGAGGGTTGGCTGTTCCACGTGGAATTCCTCAGAGAAATCTTCAGCGCGTTTCATCATCCCGAGGAACTTGGAGCGAACGGAAAACAGCAAATTTGTTTCACATCGTGAGCTTACGCATGCAGGAGATGTGTATTCCACAGCATCATGGGTTTTCTGATAAAAAATTAGACTAGGAAAAAAAAAAATAAATAAAAAAATGGGCAACGGATACAGCATTCAGACGTCCCCGGACGATCTGTCGATGGTGAGTATGGTTATCTCGTTGGCTGGTTGTGTGCTTATCTCGTGGGAGCGATTTACGTTTGAGAGTGTGTCATGGCCATAAAATTCAGTGGAGCATCGTTTCATGGTGAAATCTCTTTCGACAGACGGGAAAATGAAAAATAAGTGAAGGAGACGTGGTAACGAAGTAAATGATACATCTCGGGGAGACAATTTTCGATTGGATCGCGTGACCAATCACCACCGGAGTTGAGGATGGCTTCGATGAGCCAGTAATTGCTGCGTCTGGGCCGACGTCTTACAGCTCGTCTCCGTCGACGACACACCCTCTCCCTAACTCTCCCTCTATCTCGCTCGCTGTCCCTCTTCCCCCATTGCACTCGCCTTGAATCACGTGTCGTCACTTTAATCGTTTGAACAGCGTCTCAGCTGCGATATATCAGGTAGGTGAGACAGCGTTGGATGGGTGAGGAGAAACCCTTCTCCTTCGTACTCCATGATGCCCAGAATTCATCCTGGTATATGTGTATTACCTATATGTACGCTCCGTTAACGGGCTGCCATTTTCGATAAGCCCGTTGCAACAACGACACTGATCGTGCGCGACGTGTAGGCAAGCTGCTCGTAAAGTGTTTAGTTGAGGGGAAGCAGGTGGAATGGTGTGTGTTGGTTGGAGATGGAAGGAGGAAACACTGGTTGAAGGCGCACAAGAGACGCGAGAAACGCTTGGCTTTGGGGGGAGTGTGGCAAGTGTATGCTGGAGGGAGATAGCGAGAGGATGAACGTGAGGAGATGGTGGAGTACAGCGGGTGGGTGGGAGGCTGGGGAAAGGAGGAAGGGAGATGAGTTAAACTATCACGAGGTCTGACGGTAATAATTGAGTGCCGCTATGTCTAGTTAACGCCCTACTACGACACTCGTCACGTTATCGACTAAATGACAGCGATGCGTGACAAATCCATCTTATATTCCAGCAAGATCGACGGCATTTGACACCCTTGACAGGATTATCGATACAAATTTATCAGGATTGCTGGAATGGGTGATGATACACGCGAAACTTGTGACTACGGTCTTGGTTGAATTCTTAACGAAGGAGGCAATTTTTTGATTGAGTCAACTGACGATGAAAATTCAGTCAGCACTGACTCCTGGTGGATAAATAGAGTGCGTCAAGCGGTGGATTCGTCGTGGTGAAAAAAGAATCCGTGGAATTGAGGAAACAAAAAGGGAGAGGAGGAGTGATAACGAAATAAAAAAGAATAGATATTGTGGAGGGAGGAAGACGAGGACGAAGAAGAAGGGACCCGCATTCTCGGAGATTATCGTGCTCGCCATCAGCGTATCACGGCGTCACGGGAACAAGATTTATATGTAGAGTTTATTGTCGCTGAGTCCGCCCTACTGCGTTTTATGGATGTTTTTCGAAGGAGCACACTGCCGCCTGCTTGATCTATCGGTGGGGACACCCCACACTCCACCTCCCCTCTTCAGTTTTCGTTGTACGGTACGACCTCTCGTCTCCCTCAACTCTCAACCCTTTTTCGCCTTTGCGCCTTGTCTCCATACTTCGTGATCTCCCTAGTGTGTTCTAAGGGTGGGGGACAATTTCAGGAGACGGGGAAAAAAGATTTGTTTAATTTTCCAAGGCAACCTCCTCTTCGAATCAGTCTCTGGTCTGAATGCTGGGGACCAAGTTTTTTAATCTTTTTTTTTTCTAAATCTGACTTTATTATCGTCGGAGGGTTGTAACCCAGTAAACCTCTCCTTTCAATCCAATATTTGATTTGTTTCGATTACTCACGAATTACCTCAAGTCATTTATTGATATCTGATCGTCAAATACTCATCTTCATCTTGTGAATATGTCGCTCGGGGACTCGCTCATTAATTTCTAGAGTTGTTACGTCTAATCACAGCAGAATAGAATTTCCTGTGACGTCACAAGAATGTGGACCGCTATATAAATTCCCTCCTTTGACGTAAAAATTGATCTAAAAATTCTTTGACCTGTCCTCAACAAGACAACAGACGGCAAAAAAAACAATTTATCCTGCGCTTCACTTTTCCTCGTCCGGGGATTGGTACGGGCTCTGCTACGAGCTCCAAAAAATTAAAAATCACTACCGCAAATCTCCAGTCAATGAATCCAAAATTACGTTCATCAATTTCTTAAATATCATCTCACCAAACAATGAATCCTTCATCCAGTCCAGTTCGCCACCTCACAATTCTTGAAAATCCACAAATGTGCATACGTTCCAAGCGCGAGGGAGGGGGATGAGGGGGGGGGGGGCGTCCAATGGCGACTGGCGGACGCACGTAAACACGTGAACGGAGGAAGATACATGGGCGGCAATATGTTACACGTGTTACCGGCCGCCACGTACGGGTTACGTCCGGCAGTCAATCGCTCTAATACTCGCCCGCTTTACTCTCACCCCAGCGCAACTGAGCAGCAGCAGCACCAGCAGCAGCAGCAGCATGTTGACGGGAAAGGGAGTGTGAGAGAGAGAAATCGAGAGACAGGGAGTATCCAGCGGTGTTGCATTGCACACACAAACCCTGGAGGGGTATTTGAACGTTATACTCTCCCGTGTACGCTGTGGGTAACAGTACAGTACATCACCAAGTGATTACCTCTACCTATCCGTATCGTTTCTCTCTCCCATACATATATTTTGCCAGTCTATTCTCCATCCACTCAATGTCTGATGAATTAGAATTGATCTTCGGGAGACTGATATAGAGGCTGACTAGTGTCAACGGATTGGTGAATTTTGACAATTGATATAACCAGCAGATGATTATTGACAGTCACCAAGGGACACGGGTAAAAAGTCCTGATACTGATTATATCAATAAATTATAAGAGCAAACCTCCATCAGCCACTCTACGCCAGGACTACCATACGGTCCACTATATACACCAGCATTGGACCTCGTGTGCACAGGCTGTATCTACTAACCGTAAAGACGCTTTACCAAAACGTACATCACGTCTACGTCTAGCTTGCTCCCACCCTGAGTTATGCTCGACAATTATACCCATCTCCCGTGCCGTGGGTGTTATTATCATATTATACTGTGTTAGTAACTCCTTGCTAGACAAAGCCGGGTCTAACTGCTTCTCCAAAATGGTCAGAGCCATCTCAACAGTCGTAATACACTTGTCTTGTTTGTTTTAATCTAATTAATATAACTTACCAAGTACTTCGGAAGTGTCACTGGTCAATGGGTTCCCCGGCTTATTTGCCGCGACAAGTTTCCCATAAAATAGATGGAGAAAAGGAGTAAATTATTATACTTAAAGACAAGGCTATCATTGAGTAATTGCAATTTATTACAATACAAATGGTTAATACATAAGAACTGGAGAATTTTGTCGCAGAGGAATCTATTGAGGCAGATATTGTTGGAAGGGAGCTATTGCCGGGAAATCATGTCGCGGGAATTTTGGCGTGGGAGATAGGGATCACCGGTCCATGTGCTCCACTTATGGATTGGTCTGATTGTTGGTAGGCAAAGCTGAAGCCAATAGCTCGTGAAGAATTGTCTTGTTTATCTCGATATAATGAATTCCACTTGCAAAATATGTTGGAGATGGTGTTACTGATCGAGACGCTTAAGTGTCTGGAAATCCCGCCAAGCGAAAACACATGTGGCGGTGATATGGATGCTCTGTGGCTCCTAAGGCTCTCCAAAAAACTGCCTGAATTATGATAATGACCGGAGGATAATGCGATCCAATGAGGCAATCAAGAGTACGACCGGTTGGTTTGACGATATCGATGCGTTCGATGGGAGTGACCATTGCGGGCTTGCTATTCCGGAACGTACCTGGTGCTAGTTACGCAGCTGCCTCACCCTCGCGTATTAGTGTTACTGACCCCTCGCTGCTGTTGGCGAGACCGAACGAGCCAGAGAGGCCAACCACGACGATCTATGGATCCAGGGTATGTAGCCAGTGCAGAGTGCGTATTGTTGGGATAATTGCCAGTGGTTGGCGTTGCTGCAGGTCCGTTAAGTTGGTTGGACATCAATCAGCTTGCCCAAATGTCTGCGGAGATCATCAGGGTGGCCAGTGGTACGACCCATCTAGAGCTTTTCAGTTTCAATATTCCATCAGCTTCGTCTCTAGTTTATTGACTTTTTTTTTTGTCGAAAAGTCAATGTACGAAAGCATAAAAATAAACGATTGTTCGGAATAGTTTGCGTAGGGATTTAATAGTTTGGCAACAGTATGTGTGCGATAGCTCGAGGCCCATACAAATTCACAATGCCGTGGGGTGAACGGAGTGACTGCTTGATGGGATAGGACGCCACGCAGAGTAGTTATATGGGAACCACGAGGATGTTAATGACCATAAACAAGCAATCACTGTAATCCGCCATGAGTCACTCGAGCTGTCTAGCTGGTTACATAGATACGTCCTGCCATATGCCCAGCCTAACCGGCCCCTGCCAGGAATGTCTCCTCGGGCGTTGCCATATACAACCTCCAGTGCAATTCAAGTGATGGTATTGTGCACAGGCCATTTGTGAACTACTGCATTAATTACGGATTTCATTGAAAAATTTTAATTGTTTAAATTATTTCATTTGGAAATTCGTTCGTCTGCTTTGAATTA
>JAPYZN010002430.1:0-11964 GCA_030522865.1 Psyttalia lounsburyi
ATAACAGGGATTAGAAATTTTCCAGTGAAATTGGGGAAAACCCATTGAGAAATTACAACGGTCGTTCTATGTATAAATTAACATTCACGACCGAACACTCGCCTTCGGCTCGGAAGACAATTTTGCACGTGGGAGACGATGATCTGTTTTCAAGGCTCGGGCATGAAATGTACTATTACTGAAAAATGATGAGTTTCCTTGATTTTCCGATAGTTTGGGTTAAAAATCCGATAATGCTTCCAATTCAGGTTAATTATTGTGGAAAAATTGAGAATAATGACTCCGTGTGGCCCCATTTAGACAATATTGGAACTGAATATTCATATTTAATAATTCAAATAATTTTGAGAAAGAAGTATCGCTCAACAATCCCCGTATGCGAGATACAGATTTTAATGATCTCGTTTGTTCCTTAGATCCAAAAAATATTCAGAACGTGATTTTTTCGATCGTCGTTGTCACCCCCTAGAATATTCTCCTCAACATCCTGAGGGAGTTGATCGCGTCTCCCGTAAACGACAACCACATACAAGAGTCTTACGAGTTATAAAAAATATGCAAGTGTATACCGAGGGGTAACACGTGCGGATTACCGTTTTTCTTCGTCACCCCTCCCGCCGATTTTTCTCCTCAGCTCTCAGGGGCTTCTTTCTCATCCCAAGATACGGAAATGTCCTCCGAGATGAGAGGGGGAAAATTGAACGAAGGGGGAAAATCGTTCTCAAGAAATAACCACGATCGTTCTTGAGACAGTAGAAGTGTCTTTCGTCGTTATGGAATGGAATAAAAAAAAATCCCGAGAGCTTATCGGTGAAAGAGAAAAAAGTGGTAAAATGCCTGATGAAATTTTTAGGAGGAAACTGGAGCGGGAGATGAGTTTCAATTAAAAGTAATTCCGGGACTTAGGGAAAGTACTCGGGAAGATCTTCAAGTTACTTTTGCAGGGTGGGCTTTAAAGTGGAAAATACTTTGCGCTTAATTCCACTCAGAAACTGATTTTTAAACAGAGTAAAGAAGTTAATTAACTTTGAAAATCCATGACTTCCCCTGGAAATTATAACTTTTGTCGTTACAAGGAATCTATTCTTCTGAATTTTCCCTAAATTTTTTAATTAAAATTTGGAATTTTCTTCGAGTTCCTCATCAAATTGGAAGTTTCCAGTTTCGAAGTCTCTCAAAATTTCATAGTCACCGTAAAAAAAAGACAAAAGTTTCAATTCCAGTCGCGAACTGTATAACCGGGTCACTGCCAGTCCCCACTGATCTCCCCTATCCTCCCACAATTCATAATTTCATGAAGAAAAATTCGCGATCCCTCAGAATGTAATCCTACTATAAAAAAAAGAAAAAAAGGTTCCATCATGAAAAGATGAATTGTCCGTCATTAAATTACACGTGTATATTTTTTTCCCATTTCTTCCTCTCCTTTCAGGAAGAATGCCGGTGAGAAACGTCGTGAAAAAGGATGAAAACTCTTCAGACAAAAATGACGTGACTTTCACTCTCGCATTTCGCGTGCGAATGAAAAGGACGTCTCGCCTATATGGAGTTTGCAATGGGAAAAAGAGGAGTACAAGGAGAGTAAAAAAGTATATATAGAACCAAGAACAAGACCCCGGGAGAATGCGGAATTCACTAGGTTTCTGCTCTGTTCTCTTCTCTTCATTCATCGCCAGGCGCAAAATGCAGAGAAAAAAAACGTTCCGGTATTGTCGTTAATTACAAACTCGGAGGTAGAAAATAAAACGCACGAGTAAAATAAAAATCGAGAGGAGTGGGAGGGAGGAAAATCTCTCAATTCCCATGAGCACTTTTGGGCGTTTGCGACGCCTCGTAAATTCCATAGGACGTTTTAAAATGTCCCTGTGGCAAGGACTGGGTGGAGGACTTCTCTGTACTTCGGGTTTTCTCGGGGAGGAAAAAAAAAATATCGAACATAAAGAAAAGCCACCCTCCCATGAAAGTATGAACGACTTCTGGAGACTCTCCTATGCATTAGCATTCCCAAATCGTACCGACTATTCGTCTCTCTGTGATGGTGTATTTTTTCCGATGGAGAGGAGAATAATAAAGGGTCGCAAAGAGGAATTCAAACGATTCAGATCGAATTTTACCCTGTGATGGGTTCTTGTTTTCCGAATGGTAAATTTACGAGACCAAAAAATGCATACTATTCCGCTGGGGACTCGAGGGTATGCGGGTGATTCGTTCTTTTTTTTGCATGGAAATTTGGAAATTACACTGGGGAGGGGTATTTACTGTTTTCAGAGGAAATTCGCCGGAATACGAAGTCACTGTTTGTCTCCAATTAGTGGTTTGCAGTGAAAATAATCTTGTTTTTTTTCATACACAAGAGAATTTTTCGAGCTTCAGGAAAAATAGGTGGAGCCGCCTGTAGAAATCTCTGAATTTCATCTATTGCTGAAGTAACATAAAATTTTTGGCATTAACAAGTCGAATTTTAACTTCTTCCGAAAAAATTTTCTTTAAAAAACGATTTTCAGTTTTACAAATCTGCACGAATTAATTTAATATTTTTAATGAATAATTTTTCCCCCAAGTAGGTTGAATAGCAAAGATTTGAATACAAAAAAGTCTTTCAAATAGATTAAAAATTTTCCATCGACGTCTCGTTTTTTTCTCGTTTTATCCCGCGATTGGTTTTCAGCGGGACAATAGATTGCTCTCCAGCGCACTTTCTACACATGCCCACAGCGCCATAAATACTATTAGAGTTAGCAAAAAAAAATATATCAACGATATATTCGTTGGCCAGATCCCCGCGAATGAGAGAATCTGAAATAAAAGGTAACGAGGGGCCATCGACGGGGCCGGTAACCGCGGGAAATGAAAGTCTTTGTCGCCCGCTAGAAAAGCCAGACCAGAAGTTTCGGGAGACCTCGCCACCCTCAAATGACAAGACAGACCAATATTCTCTCCCGTCTTTATCTCCCATTTTTCTCCTCCAGCGAGACTAAATTTCCCTCAGTACTCCACCTCGTCGGAGGAACCTTCTCCCCATATTGTCGAGAGAGTACGATGGGGTAGCCCTTTTCCGCACTCTACCTAAAACCCAAATAGAATTTGCGGTGTACAGCCCCCAGCGGCTGTGGTCTAGCACACACCAGTTTGAATATATCGTCTGCCACATGTTCCCCTTCTCCAAGATCCACTCTAAAAAAACATATGCACATTCAGCATATACCCCCGGGCCACGATAACGCCCAAGTCGAGGAAGAGGGAAAAGAAATGGGGCGGGAAAAACTGTAAAATCTCAACTCGAGTGGAGAGAGTGTGGGAGATTTTTGGAGGCAGTCCAGGTGTTGTCCCGGGATTTTACGCTGGCCAGCCAAAGGCCACTGTCTGAAGTGCGTCGTTTACATTGGAATCGCTCATCGGACTGGGGAAAACTCCACTGGACGTGACATAAACCCATGGATTGACCGCGTGTGTGCGGGGATTGAGTGAATCAAGTGGATGAATTTGAAATTTAAATTTAGGGAGTTCATTTGGATGATTGTTCAAATCATATTTTGAGGAGACTGGGCAATTCTGGAGAATCATTTAACGGGGGTGGATTGCGTCGTAAAGCTTGAAATTATGGAGGTGAAGATTGAAATAGGCGTAGCATGGCAAATTGGCTCTGTTTGAAGCTGTTGGGAGTTGCAAAAAAAATTGGAAAAATTTTTAAAAAACGTAATGAATTTGCGAAACAATTTTCTTGATCTTCTTATGAGTGAAGCGACCAATTGTTCATTTTTTATGGAATTTCGTCGGTAATTACACTCAGAAGAAATATAATAATGTAATTTTGCAAGTCACATGGTCTCCGGACAAGAATTAAAATCTAGATTTGGATTGTGGAAATTTTTGTCTTTTGGTTGTCTAAAGAATATTTTATGGACCGAATTATACTTTTTTCTCAGTGTAAACTAAACACTATTATTGCTTCATTCAAATGAATTTTACGCTCACTAAATCAACGAAATAGTTCTCGCAAAATAATTGCATTACCCAAAGAAAAGTCATTCACTGAATATCACAATTACACCCGCAACGCCACGAAGAATCCATAAAGCTCAATAATCCGCTGGAATTAACTTCATTAAAGTAATGTTCGCCATTAAAAATCCTGAAGACAATAATTCGACACATCGAAACCCTTGAAAACCTGAAAAGACCAGACCACATCATCATGAATCAGCATAGCCTTCCGTAGACGTCTGTCTGTCAACATTAATTGTTGAAATTCCTGGTCGAGATTTATGTTTATTATAGGAAAACCAATCATCTGGACGATCAAATCTCAGGTTTACCTCGAGAGTCTTCTACAAATCATCGTCATCACTATTATTATCAGTGCAATAAAACGAGTGACGACTGCACGCATGCAACCTGCAGTACACGTTTATCCAATGCATTATTACCATTGCTTCTGTCCTGTTTTTATTCCCAACGAACCGGAGAAAAGGGGTAGAGATGGTCTGACAAAGGCCGAGTGCGATGTCATAGGCGGCTGAATCCACTTAACTCTGTGAAATCTGAATGAAAATTGTTGTAGTTATGCTTAAATGACAACTGGCATTCACTGAGAAAATAATATTATTTTGCTAATCAAATATTCTTTAGCAATCAACTGACAGAAATTTACACATAAAATAGATTTTTTAATTCTCATCCGACAAATATTAAATTGTCAAAATTATTTTGTTTCTTCTGGATTTGGAGGAATCTCCCCGTCACGCCGGAAATTAAAGTTAACAAATCCATTCACTCAACAGAAAATTACTATTGAGAATGAGACACAAGAAAAATTAAAGATTGACACTTTCAGTAAAGAAAAATAGACGAAAAAGGAAAATTA
Source organism: Psyttalia lounsburyi (assembly GCA_030522865.1). Lineage (NCBI taxonomy): Eukaryota > Metazoa > Arthropoda > Insecta > Hymenoptera > Braconidae > Psyttalia > Psyttalia lounsburyi. Next base: position 4,865 of record JAPYZN010002430.1, read on the forward strand.
TGAATTAAAAATTACGGAGGAAAAAAATCTGTCTAGGTTTAATAAACCGTAAATATATTTTTCTGATTTGTATGATTGTAATCCTCAACAATTGAAACGATAAATCATATAGCATCGCTGGCATCAATCGAAATCAGCGGTGAATTCAACAATATAATTGTACGTTTTCATCAATTTTCCATTCGTCATCAATAGTTATTGGGATCCAATGGCATTCATTGAATTTAACTCCATTCATTCATTCGAACATATTTAAAACAACAACGTCATCGAGCAGAACGTCATTCTCTGCAAGCATTCATCAAAATTGATTGCTCTACCTAAACCAATTTCGCCAAACGACTCCTCCACTCAAAAATCATTGAGACACCAATAATGAAGCTTACCATTCCTCCCAAAAACTCAAACAAAACCCCATAAACATGATTTACCATCGCCTAAGTAAACTTCTGCCCGTACCCACCATTCTCGTCATTGTTTTGAAGCACTGGAGAACCGAAACTGATGGTTTTTATTAGTTTTCCCCAAAGAAACACACCCTCATGTCCCCAGGACAATTGAAACGATACATCAATGCCCCAAAATTGGGGTGTGTTGGTTTCTGCAGGTCCGAGGTGGCACTGGTATCATCTGTGCCAGTCTCTCTTCCCCTTCTAGCCTCCAGAGAGCCTCTAGGGACACAAATCAAGGTGCAAGTGGACGTCACTTGGGGTTATTAAAGGCCAGAAAAAGTATTCCTCACTATTTCACGCGAGACTCTCAACTGTCGTGGGACCTTTCTTGGATTAATTGAAAGGTCTCTTCCAACTCAATTCACGAGCAGTCTCTGCCTTTTCCCAGTTAAGTCCTGGAAAATCCCCGAGACGTGGGATCCAGCAATCCTTTGAGTCCAAGTTACTCCGGGTTAACCGGAATAACCAAAAATAGGAGGGGGACAATGATAAAGTTGCAAGTTAGAGGTATTTGTGTTCGGTTTAGACTGGCTGGTTTAGTCCGGTCTGGCGCTTGGATTTTGGGACATTCCGGGAGGATTGGGGGAAATTGTCGTTTTGGACCATAATTATGGATTCCGGGGCACGCATTGGTGCAGTTTATAAAGGGTAGTGTCAGTGGACGGTGCGAGGGCGGAGCTGGCGATTATAGAATTTATCTCGGGGAAGGGGTGTGGGTGGTTAGTCGATGGATATTTAATCCGGTGAGGGGTTGAATTTTGTGGAAAATTGAGTAGAAAATTAGGTGAACATTTTTAAAAAATGATTTTCATTAAAAATGTGGGCTTCTTTTTACTTTTTCCTTCCAATTGCCCCAATTTTTTTCTGAATGAATGACGAAAATCGTTAATACTTGTGAATACAATTTTTTTTATTATATCGATTTTCGGTGAAAGTTGAAATCGATGTGATTCCATAGATTGCAGAAATATGAATTTTCTAAAAATCGTAGAATTTAATCGTTATGTGAAGAAATCCAATTTAAAACTTAATTTGCCACTAAAGCCGAAATTATAATCTTTTTTTTAGCTAAAATCTGAGATAAACGCCCATTTTTTTTGTTTTTTTCTTCAAAACAACTGAGAAAGTATTTGAGTTCCAAACAAAAAATCCCAAGATAAATATCTTTTTAGCACTCCCCTCAAATCCAATATGGATAATGTCATCAATTCACTGCGGCTTCTATTGTTTCATGAATGAGACGATTAATGATCTCGTTTGAATATTTCATCAACAGAATTCCCCACAAACTACGACATCGAGCTTTAGAAAATTGTCATATGTTTGAGTGATGATACAGATATTTGAACGATTGTGATATTTTTTTTTCCTCTCATATGTATTCGCTTGTGATCACGTAGATGCGCAGGGATGAAAGACATGTCAGGGGTACACGCCGAGTCCTCATCAAACCGGGCTCGAGTGAACAGACTGAATACCAATTGTGCGTTGGTCCGACATCCCCAGCCGTACCACTACACTACATGGGAAAAGCCCCGTTTGACAGTCGTTGCTCGTTTGGAGCCTGCGGGAAAAGTCATTTCAACTTATTAAATAGGGGAAAAGAGAGCAATGACGGTTTCACAATGTCGGTATACTCTTTTTCGAGTGGATGTGAAAATTTTAATTACGTCACTTTTGAGGGGTTCAGACAGGAGAGGAGTTATTGATGCGATGGTATTGATTCCTCGGAAAAGTGGAAATCAGTTTCCCCAGAGGCTATACATTTTTTTTGGCCAATCAAATATTCTTTGAACAAAAAGTGTTTTTTTTGTTTATTTCAAAGTCGCATTGACTACTAGGTCCTTCGCGACTTTATGAAAATTGGTACATTGTGATTACAGGTATGTTTCGCCTTCTGTCTTCGGTTTATATCAGATGATGTATGTCCATTGTTTTCAGAAGGTTCATAATTTTACCACCATTTTTGGGATCACTAAGGAGTTCTCTCGTCGGATTGGGCAGCTTAAGGTCTCTCCTGTCATTGGAGTATTCCACACATTCCACCAGGATATGTTTCACTGTCACATTCACTTGGCAGGTTTTATATACTAGTGCGTTTTCTTTTGTCATAAAAAAATTGCGGGTGAACAAATAGTATATTTTGACACTAGGCCGTGAAGAACTTTTCTGGCGAATATGAGGTTACAGGACGAGCCGAAGGCGAGTTCTGTAATCACATGAGGCAGAAAAGTTCTTCACAGCCTTATGTCAAACAATATTTTTTGTCACGACGTCCGTGGGCGGTGTTTCACGGGCACGAAGCGGCCGTGAAGTAGTGCTTCACGGACTGAGTGACAAAAAAGTTGAAACTAGATTTTGTAGGTAAATTTCCTTTCATCATTTTGTTGTCTGAAAAAGCTTTCTTTTTCTCCTTATTGGCATAGTTGTACTTACTCTGCAGTGTAGGCGTATGTGCCGTACTCCTGGGTGTGTGAAGTATGCGCGTATGTGTGAAGAAAATTAGATGAGCGAAATTCTATTTTTTCTCAGTGTAGATATTACATTTATTGAGACCGTAATGGTTAGGTGGGCGAGGTGTTACTCCGGCGGACATTCAAGATAGGCAACGCTGAGCTGGGTTAGTACTTGGATGGGTGACCGCTTAGGAACATCTCGCTCGCACAAAAATGACGGGCGGTAGACACGTTGTAGCGGCTTAGTGTCTTCAGCTAGTCAGTGTGGCAGATGAATACATTAGGGCACTGCACAATCGGCCAGCTGTGCGACTGGGGTTTTACATAGTTTCCCGTGCAGTCTTAGTTTGAATGGGGCACAGATAAGTGTAAGACAGCCATGCTACTGCAGATCATAGGGAGAGACAAACAAGGGCGGAGGCAGGCTAAGAGAGACGAGGGGTTTCAAATCGAGAATACATCAATAAAACCTAATGAAATAACAATAATAAATAATAAAAATACTACGTTTATTGAAAATTCCTTCCTTACATTTTCTAAATATGTCTTAGAATCAAATGAGGAGTTAAAGGTTGGTTATTACATTTTGTTTGACATTTCTCCATGCTATAAATTATGAAATTGCAAATTATATTTTGTAAAATAGTTGAGCTCATTTCAAGTATTTGTCTATTTTGTTAAAGTTTTATGTAGTGTGGTCTTACTTATTTTGTCATTTCAATCTTAACTTGTCATTTTTCATCCTTATATTTTCTTTCATAAAATTGAAAAAAAATAAGGACTTCAATTGGAGTTCTATTAAACTTGGCGCAGTCTACGATATAATCGATTGTGAGTAATAGGCTTAATTAATATCTCCATCCCCTGACAGTTCGTTGACACACTTGATAGCATCTAATATTGACTCTATCTCGAACTAAAAATGTTTGTTATCCTGATAAATCCATTAGAGTCTGAATAAAGACGTTCCATTAACGGGCAGAGTAAACAATTCTGATTTAATCCGGATGGTCATTACTTGCCAGCGTTTAATGGTCGTGTGCTCGTGTTTGTGTCGCGACAGCCCAATAAAATTCGCCCATCGTCGGAGAAAATTAAACGCAAAAAAAGTGCGAAGGAGACAGATTGTAAAAACTTCTGGCATTGTTTGTTGTGCCAATAATTCAGCCCCGGGTGAAAGAGAGAGTGAAGAGTGAATATTCGGTGCGAGGGTACGCGGCAAATTTGACGCGCGCACCGGAATGCCCGATACTCACTGGGGGTTGGCTCTAGGTCCACGTGTTTACCAACGAGCGGCGACGAACGGGTGCGAGCATACACGAAGCTGGAAAATTCTGTACTGCGAGCCAGACTCCCGTGGAATTCCCTCAGTTGTATGCTCGCGCGCCTATCGCATTCGTCGGCTCTCTGTGATCTAGTACTGTTGAGTTTGTCGGTGATTCGAGGAGAAATAAGTGGACATGTGTTGTGGGATGTCTCTGTGAAATTAAATAAGGTAAAAATAACTGATTCAAATTCATGTTAAATTGCATTTTTTCATGTTTGACAATACTTTATTTCAATAGTTATTTAATAATAAATTTCACTGCCAATTAGTTTTTGAACCAATATTCAAGCAACAATTGAAGTGATCAGATTGGCCAATAATTAATTAATTAAAAAATAAAAATACATAAAAATGACTGATTAAATGGATCATTGGTATGTTAAACATTCGACTTACAATTTTTTACGTCATAACTTGACAATTTAAGCTATTAATCATTATATTATTTCTTATTTTTTATTTATCAATTATCAATCACTCCATTATTAAGTGAAATTCATGTTAAATAGTATTTTGTCATGTGTAACAATACTTTATTTACATAGTTATTCAATAATAAATTTCACGGCCAATTAATTTTTCAGCCAATTGTCCAATAACTTCATCTAGAAATGTGCCCGAGAATGTGCCCCTATTCAACAATCGAAGTGGTCAAATTGATTAATAATTAATTAAATTAAAAATAAAAATACATAAAAATGACGGATTAAATTATCCATCGATATGGGAAATCCGCGAGTTACAGTTTTTTTACACTCTATTATTAATTCATATTCATGTTAAATAGTTATTTTCCATGTATGACAATACTTTATTTACATAGTTATTCAATAATAAATTACAATACCAATTAATTTTTTAACCAATAATCAATTAACTCGGCTTCGAAATTTTTTGACCAATTGGAGAGGTTAAATTAGCCAATAATTAATTAAATAAAAAATAATTAAAAAATGAATGATTTAATTGTTAATCGGTAGGTCATATTTTCGAGTTACAATTTTCGACTGCACAATTTAGTGACCATTTGACCTATTGATCATAATATTATTTTGTAATTTTTTAATTGGGAATTGGCACTCACTCGATTATGATCAATTTTTAAATCTAAAGTCGTTGAGTTCCAATTTTTTCCCTTCCATTTCATAATTTTCCTCCTGATCAACTGAACCGGAAAACAACTCTAGGATAAATTCGGAGTAATTCGATTTTTCTGTCAAAGTATAAAAAATTTTCTCAGATATCTCTTCTCACAACAAAGATCAGAAAAGTTTCTCAACTGTATCCTTCATTTCCTGTTACATTCATTATACCGTGAAGACGATGATTTTCCTTTTTTCTTTATTACTGTTGCAACGTTAGACTATTGGTACGAAGCTATTTCGCGTAAAGCGGATGGAAAATCGCGAATCCGTTGTCCCGGCGCTTGGTACCGAGAGCAATGGGATTCCAAACTCGAAATGCCTGTCTACCAGCTGTGCACGCTCTCGCGTGACAACGCACCGTTAACGAGTATCTCCATACCTAAAAACGCAGTTAATCTCGCCCTTCCCCCCAAAAACGTGAAATCTGTTTTCTAGAACAATATTCCTAACACAACGAGTAACCCAAAAGGAAGCGACGAAAAATGAAATGTGAAGAAGTGGTTTTTGTAATCAGGGCGTATTAATCTCAATGGTATTGCCCATAAAGATAATAAAAATTAATATTGATAGGGATTTAATAAGGTATAGCTATAATATAATGAGGCTTCAGTGGTCGCTCTCTGGATACTCGGCGAAACCACTTTTCCGTGTGGCATTTATTCTATTTATCATTCAAATATTTGCAAAAGCTTACATAGCGCGTACATACAGATAAATATTCTCCTGAAACACGAGATTTTAAAACATAATTTTAATTTTAAAATCGTACTTGTCTTATTTTTTTAATAACGTTAATTACGTTGCTGTTGATGTAATTTACTTATGAAAGATCATAAGATGCGATGTATGGCATAGGTAAATTATAAGAATTTGCATTCTTTAAATTAATAAAAACTAGTCACGTGACTTTGGTTTTTGACAATATCCCGAAATCTGAGAGAGATAGCATATTTAGGCTATCTCAGGGCGCTCTGGAAAAATGGTTATCCCACAAATTTTTACATGTGAAAATTGTAAGGAGTCAAAAAGAATATTCAAAAATTTCAATTATCGACTTTTGCATTGACTGACAGCGCGTGATATCGATATTTTCGTAAGAACATTTTTTACGAAACGCAATAAGATCTACGAAAAAGGTAATGAGGAGAAATATGATATATCTTTTTGATTTCGAGATATTAAAAAAATAATAAAATCACGTGACTATTTTTTTTAGTAAAAAAATGAAAAAGTAATTCACGTTTTTAAAATCATAATTTACGTCTTCAAAAAGGGAACTTATGTTTTCGAATTTCGTGTTCCACGGGAATATTTTACCGTATGTAATTTTTCACTTATACAAAAACATAATTTTGTGCGGAGAGGGCGAATGAAAAGAAACTGTTTTTTAACTGCTTTCCATATTTTTAGAAATAGTTTGAAAATTTCTGTACATTATCAATTAATTATTCTGAAACGTTTTGATAATTCCCAGGTAGGAATCGACAATCGAAAAAGGGCTCATCACACCCTGAACCGAGCCTCGAAAGTCCTGAATGAGGGCTGGGAGCTAGCCTTCGATCAGCCCTCTTTTAACCCTAAACTGATAACATCGTTTCAGGCTCGTCAAACGAGCCTCGTCTAAGGCTCGCTGGAAAGGCTGAACTGAGCCTCGAAAAACGAAATTTTGAGGACTGAAACGAGCCTTGATATGCATAATTTTCTAGCTTGGTAGAGAGTG
>JAPYZN010002431.1:0-11964 GCA_030522865.1 Psyttalia lounsburyi
GCCTGGCGCGGTCTTGGCGTGGCAACGGGCCCCGAACCACGGCAGCCCGGCCGCCGAGCTTGGACCAAGCTCGGCCCAATCGTTTTTTCCTACCTGGGCTACTCCCTCATTTCTCAATATTTCTCAAAAAGGCTCTTTGAAAATGTTCCTAATTTTCTCTGTTTTTTTTTTCAAATATATATTTAGAATTCTCGGAGATCTACTCATTACAAAAAATGGGTTTTCAAAGAGACGCATTTTTAAATAAAAAAATTCAAAACAAAACAATCAAAATAACGTTCGGCTGAAGGTACACCCGGGCCTTAATCAAAAAATTTGAATAGTTGAATTTTTTACCGTTGTGAAATCCATTTTTTTCTAGTTTTCATCACATCTTTTGTCATGAAGAATTGCGACTGAATAGGCAGTACAATTGAATTGTTCGCGATTATGGATGATGGAAAATGTGAGATTGGAATGTCCCTGAGTCGCTTCCTCCTCCACCGAACCTGTACTTGAGTGCGAAAGTGAATGTCTCCGGGTGAAAGTAAACTTATGCAAATGAGCGGACGGTGAGACTTGTATGATTACTGTGATTTTTTCTTTCCGTCGCATCCTAGAGAATCATCAGCGCGCCGACATAAAATCGTGCGAATGCTAAATTGAAATGCAAATTGAAAAAAAAAATACAATTCCGGGGTATGAAAGCAAACTGAGGCTATTCCACACAATCGACCTTGCGGCCTTAGTTCCCCGTTCGGCACGCGCTGATGACTGCTACCTAGGTCATAAATTAAATTACTTGGGTACGAGGGGCCCATACGGATTGTAAGTCTCGCGGGCAACATCAGTGTTTTCTACCAGGCGTTCCTCCATCCTATCGCACAGCTGTTCGAGACCCCAAGGCTTCCCATATACTTGAGAATGTAGACACTATCCGCACATACTCGTAAACAATCATCAGGGGAGTATTTATTTACATCGAGTGCGTCTCACATTAATTGTTTTGTTTTGTTTTGTTTTGTGTTTTTTAAATGAAAAAACATTTTGAACCGGAAAAAAAATTCTGCACAAGGTCGGGCTGAGAAAAGAAAATCAAATAGTATTATTGGAAAGAACCGAGAGTTTTTTTTTAATTATTGCATAATTTGACAACTTTTTTAAAATTGGAATTTTATTTATAGTCCACTAGTTTTTGGGCGACTGACTTGCGCGTTAAATTGGAGTGAAAATGGTGACATTTTTTAAAGGGAATACTGAAAGAAATTGCCAAATTTTGAGTAGGAAGAAAATGGAAATACTTTAATTTACTTTCATCATGCGTACAGCAAACATTTATACAAAAAATAGAATATGCTACACGTGCGTGCAAAACCTATTTTTTTACGCCCTTGTAACCATATACTATTAACAAAGTTTATTCACAATCGTTAACCGTTAGGAAAAAATTATTTGGTTCCTTTGATATCAGGTATTAATTTTACTCCACCCACCCAAATTAATTATTTAGGAATAAAATTCAACAGTCATTATTTAGTTGCTCAATCCAGTAAAATCCTCGTTTAAGGTCCGGGAGTACGTCCAGCCGAACGTTATCTAGATTGTTTTTCATCTACAAATGCGTCTATTTGGAAAATCATTTTTTGTAATGAGTAGATTACCGCGAATTATAAATATATATTTGAAAAAAAGTAGGAAAAATTAAAAACATTTTCAAAGAGCCTATTTGAGAAATATTGAGAAATAAGTGAGTAGAGGGTGAACTAAAAAATGGGTAATTACCACGACAAATGGCGTCCAATCTACGTCAACATGGCGGTTAGGGAGGCGGAAATGCGAAATCTTTCAATCCTCCGCACATAGGGCATTAATTAAAAAGCAGATCTTTGAAAAAATTTTTAAAAAATTGCTGAATTTTTTCAACTTCCTTTTATACCGGAATAAAGAGCACTCGCGACAAACAAATTTGATGGAAAATTGCGATGCTTATCATCTGTCACTTCAGGTGGTCCGTGTTCTCAATTGTTCCTCCCAGTTATTTACTATTTTTTATTTTACCCTTTACTCACATATTCTTCAATATTCCTCCAAAACGCTCTTTGATAATGTTTCTAATTGCCTCTAGTTTTTTAAAAGATATATTTATTATTCTTTGAGGTTTATTTATTACAACAATGAGTTTCCAAATAAATGCCTTATAGATCGAAAATTCGAAACAAAACAATCTAGATAACGCTCGGTTGGAGGTCCACCCGGGCCTTAAGATCGTAAATACATCCATACATTTTCGTGATTTTTTTTTTTCCAGCAGAAGGTGAAATCGGTGTGAAGATGAGTTTTTTGACCTGCAAAAGACAAGATCAATACTGCCGATAATAAAGAATGCATGTTGAATCGGATCGTCATTATAAATCGCGTATCCTCAAAGTTGTAATTAACCTCCCGCCAATGGGCAACCCGAACTCCATCGTTACTCGTTAAGGATCGCAAATTCGAAGGTTGCAGAGCGCGACACGCCAAGTCGCGTGTTTCGTACGTACAGATGGCAACGGCCACTAGATAGCCACCAATGATGGTGTGTATAAAGTCCCGTTGGAGTCTGTTCTTCTCTAGGAGTAAGTTCGAATGTACAGCAGCTAATAATTTTTCTAGTAAGACTCGATACTTCATGTATTCACCCCTGAGTTGACAAGAAAGCGGGTAAAGGCGGCAGAAATGTCGAAGTGAAAAATTTCGGGCACGCGGTCAGCGGGTCTCTTTCTCTCTTCTGCACTCTTCCCTCATCTGTTCGGTTCAGCCGCCGAGATCGACGGGGAAATCTCTAAAGGTGCCGCGCGGTTACACCCTCTTTATTCTCTCTCGTGCGGTCGCATTGAATTCAACAATTGTCATTTTACATTTTTTTTATTATCGGAGGTAGCGAGAAAGTCAATGAAAATGTAATCAACCTTTCAACGGTTTTCTGATAGCTTTGTACTCCCGAATATAAAAAGCCGTCAAAAAGCGTTCAAACGCATTGCAATAGGTCGATTGTCGGATTTTCTAATTTTGTTTGGAAATTATGTAGAATAGTCTGAAATGTAAAAATACCAAATTTGAACATCACGTCTGTATGTACAGGTGGTAAACTCAGTTGGCCTTACGCTCAACTTTCAGAAAACGAAACGAGGAAAGAATTAAAGTAATTCAAAAAAACCTGCAATTTTGTCAGGTTATAAGTATTAATGAGAACTAACTCTGGGCTCAAGACAAGCTCGATCGGTCCAATAATTTTTGCAAGAGATCGATTTGTTTGTTTTAAATGGGTTTTCGCAAATATTTCAAGAACTACTAGGTCGATTTCAATTTTTCGGCTCCGAAAATTTTTGTCTTATTACCCTCTATTCAGCTCAATAAAAATATATATCATATCATATATATCAAATATATACCCGTCCATACAAAGTTTTCGAAATATTTCTACTTACTTGCTTACTTACTTTTCTGTTTTTCACTAACATAAAAAGTAATATATCTACTTGAAATTTGGAAAAAAAAATTGCCTTTTAGTATAACACCAGTTCCTTTCGAAGGTGGGCTAAATCTGATCATTTTATGTGAAAAAGTTGAAAAACTACGCAACGGAATCCTTTGTTTCTTCTCTGGAAGTAAAAATAGTCTGAATCCGATGTTTGGTCCAGAAGATATTCAAGAGTTACACGAAATTTGAATTAACGTAAACAAGCTGTCAAAAATTAAGAACTTTCTCTGAATTTTAAATTGTAATTAAACTTTCAAACTTTAATTAAACCAATTGTGATTCGTGAAAATGATTTTAATTTGTAGAATATCTCGAAGAACAATTTCGATGGATTCATTCCAAAGCCTACCTATGGAATTGGTAGCAATGAAAAAAAAATATGATTGACAGCCCCCAATTAACTTCATCCAAGGCGACAGAGTAGCTTTGAGTTTTATAACAAAGTCATTGATTGACAGGTGACAGGCATTATTATATTTTTTATCAAAATATTCAAATTCATTCTTATCAAATAAGTGAACTGTAATGTGATAAAAATTTGCAAGAATTCTATGTTAATTTTTCTTTAAATACTTCAATTAACACTCACAATCATGTAAACAACATTGTAGCTAAATTTAAATCAATAGACATGAAACGATTGTTCATCGTCCATCACAAAATCCAGATACACCGACACTTTGTAATCGGAAAAACCATGAGATCTTGTTTTTGCATACAAAAGACCCTCGCTGATATATCACGTTTCAGTGGTATCAGCGCATACAGATCAAAACAGGCACGCGCGTGCGTGTGAGACATTTATGTTTGCCTGACCATATTTAATGTGGCTTCGGTAAACACCGCATACCCATCCCACCGAAAAGAAATGTTCGAGTGAATGAAAAAAAGAATTGACGAATAGGGGGAATGAGAAAGGCAGAACGAAAAATTTGACGCAAGTGTCCTTGCAACGCATGTATCGCGAGACCTGAATTCATAAGGATGGAATTTGAAATAAGACTGAATTGAATTCCAGGAACAAAGCCCGATGGAGAAAAAAAAAGAAGAAATAAATGTCTGCGATACTTGTGACGATCGATCATGCGGAAATAATTGCATGTAAAGTAGTCAGTGAGGAGATTAAACCCTTGGGTTGTTGGTACAGCGATGTAAAAAAATTCCGACACAAAACCTCGAAAACATTTAAGTCGGATATACATTGTGCTGGAGGGGGATACGAGAAAATGACCAACTCTGTGTTCAGGAGAGGTCGGTGTTCGTTACAAGGTGTAATCGACCTAACCGGAAATTGCGAATTCTAAGTCTTCGGATACTGTAGTGGTATTATTAATATTTCCCAGAATGTTAAAGACCTAGTATTTTTATGGACTGCGGGGAAAAAATTGTCTCGGACTGAGACCATTTTAATGAGATTGCACGTCACTAGAACTTGGAAAGGAATTTGTGCATTTGAAAAAGAATTGCTTAGTAAATCGGATTTTTATGGACATTTTTCAAAATTTACTTTTTTGAAAATAATGCAAATTACGGGATTGATGCCGTAAATTACGCGAAAAGTCACATGATCACATCAATTCGTGTTTTGATAATATTTCAGATTTTTGGAGAGATAGAATATTTTTGGTTCTGACTTTTTTGTAGATCTCATTGTGCTCAACAAAAATAGTCTGTACAGAAATTTTGAATTCTCAAAAAGAAAATTAAAAAATTTGCTATCTCCCTTAGATTTCCAGATAATGTCAAAAAACCAAGTTTTATTTAAGAAATTAAAATTGTTGCTAATTACGGCACCATACATTATATTTTATTATTTTTAATCCGTAATTTACGTAAACAATCTCGTAATTTACGTTATTATTCTCGTAATTAATCGCGTAATTGTGGATTTTCAAAAAAACGTAAATTACGATTTCACAAGAGTAAATTATGTTTTCAAATCTCGTGCGTCACGAGAATATTTTTCTGTGTGACTGCTATAAATAACAAATTCCAATCAGTTTGGACTATTTAACATTTGACATTTCATCAACTTTTCCCCCAATCAAAATTGAATTTCAAGACTAAAATCTACTCAAGACCTTCAAAAATTTCAATCTGAGACTTCCGCAATTCTGACTTGACAACAAGAGGTTCAAAACAGCACCTGTTTTGTTAATAACAATAATTAAGATAATATTACAACTCACTTTCACCGATGAACCGTAGTAAATCTGAAACAGAAAAATGGCAAAAATAAATAAAAAAGTAGATGAAAGACCTTCAAAGATTTTTTTCAAATTCTCCGGAACTCCTCTCGGTCAAAGATCATTAAGAATTCGGCCGACGTATATTCATCAATGCAAGTCCCCAGGGGCCAGGAAAGTCTTTCCCAGATCCACAGCATTAATAACTCCGAGGAGTAAGAGTATGCCGCGACTTTCGTATTAATACACGCCTGACCCACATAGGGCCAACGCCCAGGGGGTCTCACTTGTCCTCCCGATGCGAATGCCATCGTCACTGAGGGCGCAGGAAGATCAGAGGGGGACAAAAACAACTAAATGTTTCATTACATGGTCAGGCTTGAGGCAGAGGTGACAGTTCCATTTTTTTATTCCACCAAAATGGATGACTCGACCAATCGGGCCACCTGTCCTGTATATTTTGCGTCATGCCATTCTCGAATAAAACACAATCATTCTCGTTTCTCATTCGAAAGTTGGGAATACTCTCCACTTTCGCATTTTCATGTGCCTCAATTCCCCCTTTTGCGAGGTCGCTAATTCTCTTTTTGCCTGGAAATATTATCCTAGACCCTTGGCATGACTTTCTAGCAATTTTAAAGTACATTTCAATCGCCCAGTGCTATTACACTGAGAGAAAAAAATACTTCCGATAAAGAAGATTTACTCGGTAGCAGAAAATATTTTGTCAATTTAAAGACACGTCAACTTTCTGGATAAATTATTGAATTATTATTATTATTATTTTATTTTTTCAATAATTTTGTTCTACCCATGAATTCATGGTTTGTGGGAATTCATGAATTCTTAAATTGATGCTCACCGTGTCTTACTGAGAAATTCTTGTTGTGATTTATTGATGAACACTTTCATTGTGAATCCAAGAGTATCCAAAATTCAGTTGAAAAAATGTGTTCTTTGGCAGAGACATTAGGTAATAGAAGTTCTGATAGAAATAAAATACTAGATAGAATTCAACTCCATGAAATTATGTGGAGGATATACTTTCTAGTTATGAGAAAACTCAAAAATTTCCTCGGAACGAGAAAATCCCATTCTATTGAAATATTTTCTTCTCTCACCCTGAGCATTACATTATTTATCAGGAGATTTCATAATGTTAAGAATTGACAAGAGAATATTCTTATGTATCCAGTGAGTGAACTTATACTGTCAAAGGTATTTTTTCACTCAGTGTAGACCTTTGGCATGACTTTCTAGCTATTTGCAAATACATTTTAATCGTCCAGCGCTACTAGATCCCCCCAGAACCCCCTTTTATTACGCATTTCTCTTCCCTTTCGTTTTTATTGTAGCCATTATGTCATAATCATTACAAATGGTAATGTCTGGCTGCAGTTGAAAAAAATAATAAAAACGGTTGAAGCAAGCGGCCATTGCATGCACGCCGAGTATTTTGATTTCGTTGTGAAAATTCTTGGAGATTTTTTTCATGTAAATAATAAAAGTGTTTCGCACTCTTAAAGAGTTTGAAAATTTTATTGGCCCTAATAGACTAATTTTCAATACTTATTTCAGATTTCGGGAATGGCGTCCCACAATTTAAGTAAACGTAAATTGACGGAAAACTGTAAACTAAATTGAAGTAATTTGGGGAAAATTTTTTATTAGTGCAAATCTTACTTACAAATTAGATGAACGTAATCATTAAATTGATTTCCGTATTGTTTTCAATAAACCAGCAATTCATGGACTGTCGGAGGTAACGGCGAGTAGTCAATATTCAATCTTACGGCATAATATAATCCATAAAATTCAATAATATCATGCTCGAAATAGAAAAGAGGCGAATGCACCCATTTGATTTTCCCCGTTGCTCTCAGTTCTCAAGGAAGTTCTTAGACTTCGTGAGACTTTGGCTCATTAATTAAAACTAAAACTCGTAGCGAAAGCACCAACAAGTTCTCGGTACATTAGTGCGTATGTGGTGTAAAGTTCATTATAATAATCCCTAATATACGCGCGTATATTTCTCTTTTCTATTACCAGCACCTGCATCCGACGCCTCAACATGAATGGAAAATCGTAAAATTAAGAGAATTTAGAGAATTCAAAATGACTTGAAATGAATACCACAGATGCTCTATTTTTGTATATAATAACTGTAACGTAGTGTTAGAGAAATGCGAGAATGAGACGAGGTATTAAAATAATAGCAGCGGTAAATCCTGGCATTTAATGAAGAATTCGTAACAACATCCGGTAGTTCTAGCTAACACGACGGATAGCATAGCAGTCGCAATCGTAATTGAATGATTACAAGCATTCATGTTAGAGATGTTTGTTCATGTGTAATTTGTTGAAATAAACTCACGTATCCGCGTATTTTGAAATTATTCATCGACGATGACAACACGATCCATCCAATGAATCGTTTATTTGTCAATGTGAATTAATGGAAAATGCGACGGAAGACACATTAAATGGAATTTGCAATGGGCCCACCTAGACCATAAAATTGAACTGAGTACCAAACCAACAAAATACCTGCGATCCTGCCCATATTCAGCAAAGTCAGGTGGAGCTATTAGACAATTACCGAAATTTTAATGCCACGGAAATTTTTATGAATTTCATCATGGAAAAATCAACATTTTATGGAAATTGTTTTGATAAATATGAGTTTCAGTCAATTATTTCACTAACATTCGTACAAATCGTAAAATCTCTCGTCAAAATACTTCCGAATTTTCAATTAACTACAAATTTGTCACAACTTGACACTATCCATGTTTTCCTTGAGAGTACAAATTAATTGAAAAAATAACTAAAATTCTGTTAATCCTCAAAAATTTGTGCATTCCACAAATTGCCAGTAAATTTTCAAAATACATGAGAATTCTTTTTGTTTCTGAGCAGCATTAATTGGCGCATTATTATGAAAACTGCTAGACAATTATTCAAGAAATTTCCATTTTTTTCTGATAGTATATTCAGCAATTGCTTATATGTTTTGCCAATCGTCACTGCTCTCATGGGCTGTTACAGTATCTACCCACTTCCGGAACGAACAGACTCGGCAGATTTCTCCGTACCAATTAACGCCGCAGAAATATACCGTCCAAGATAATCAGTCTAGCGTGGAAGGTTATGTGGATGCCTCTTTTTTTTTTATTTGACTCTAAATCTTTTTTCATAAATCAATCCGCAAACTATTTCGACCTCAAATGGAATTGGTACAGTCATTAATCAGTAATCTCTTGGTATGTTAATAAATTGATAATTCAATTAATTAGAAATTGTGAAATTTCATTTCTTTTTTTATCGTGAACAATCGATTGATTAATTGGATGACGGCCATTTGCAATTTCTCGATTTTTCAAGCGTGGAAGAGTAATTATGAGATATTCAAAAGTAGGTTCTTTGTACGTATTGATATGTAACTTATAGACGAAGTTATCTCGTTGATTACTTTAATGACCTTCTGCTCTAGTTCTTCTCATTAAATATAATCTTACCTATTAATTCCAGGATCAAGAATGTCTTACAGTATAGCCATATTTTTGTAATCCCTTTTAATAGTTGTAGATAACCTTCAGGTTTGCCCATTAGTTATCATTTAATGATTCACTCATCTATTAAACATTAAACATTAAATTTCTCTCGGTCGTTTTTCTCCACTTCAATTTAAATTCAATCCACGGATGATCATTAATCTTTTTACAACTGGACTGCTGAAAGCCATTATAAACATTGAAAATTAAATTCAATTTAATGTTTGATGGGCTTACAAAATCAGAAAAAGACTTGAAGTGAGAAAAAGGTAAAGGTAAATGTGCATTATAGAGCTGACCCAGCGCCGATTTTTTTGACATTTGGGGGTAATTACGTTTTTTACCGTAAAATATGGATAGGAAACCCCCGTTCGCCCGAAATGATTGGGTTGGGTGTGACGCGCCCCATCTCTTAACCTCACTGCTCTTTGCGTGACCCGGGCCCACCGCGTGGACGTGGTTGTATCAGGTCCCAAAGACAACACATGTTGATACAGATACAGACAAGGGGCAACACAAAGATGACGGCAAAAGTGATCTACAATTATCCCCCCAACAGTCAACCCATTCAACTTCTCCGACTCTTCTGCCGGTAAAAAAAAAATCCCAATGAAGATAAAAATGTATCTTTACGCATGAGTGATGATGTCAGAAAAAATGAATAGAGAGTTTTTTAACCTTGTTCTATTCATATAATGCAAAAACTATTTACATATATAGGGGAGAGGGGTGCAAACCGGAGACCGTCAAATTGTTTTGATTCTCCCGATTTTTGGATTCTTTTATTTCCATAATTTTTTTTTGCTTTTTACATCAAAGACGGGAAATTTATATTCGCAGGATATTGTTGAATGGGATTTGGAGTAGACAGGATAGGATCCAGGATTATTCTCAATATAAAATTTACAAGAAATTTTTACTGAAAAAAATGGATAGTCCAGACCGGGAGAGCTTAATCATAAAAGAAACACAGAATTAAACACGTATGTGAACAATGGAGTACTGTAGGACATAGATGTGCTTAGATAAATGACAATTGAGCTGCCAGTTTCAATGTTTCAATTGGGCAAAATTACCATCTTTGGATTAAGGTACTTCCGCAGTAGCTTATACTAGTAAAAAATTTCACAATATGCTAAAGATACAAAAATTGCTCCATCAGTTGTTGAACACTTCAAAAAGTTATTTCAAAAAATTTCAAGAACTCTGACCACGCCATTTTTGACCTATGTCAAATTTTGGATATCTCAAGAACTGCGTGGTCAAAACCCTCGCAATTTTGGTAATAGTTTTTTGACGTAGCCGACAATATTGTCCAAATTTGGTATTTCCAGAACATTGCGATATTTTTCACAAGTATAAGCTACTGCGGAAGTACCTTAAGTCGCTCTCGAGAGCGATGCGCAATCTATCATAAATTGTCCCTTGTCCACGATCATTGTTCTAGTCGTAAATCTCAGCCGAGTGATTGTTGTAGAAATAATAACGAGAGCTGTGCCAAAATATTCGAACACGAACCCGGAACCTTCGGATTATCAATTGAATTAGAAGGGAGCGAGTGATTGCGAAAACATCTCTGAAAATTCTGATTTTCCAACTGTTTCTAATGCTCAACGATGAAACCTTGAAAACCTTATCCAACCGATCCGTTGGATAATCCTGGGCCAAGGTCGCATCTGATGAGATTTTCCCAAGACTAAGTGTAACAAGGCTCAATGCAGCCTCCTGCTCTCCCCTCAAAAAACTCCCGTTGCAACGCATTCACTCCGATCCAGGGCGAGTCGCCATTAGAATTCATAAGAGCGCCACGAGGCTAGATCAATGATCCACGAGTGCAAGTATAGAAAAGGGGCGTGAGTGACAGAGAGAAGAATGCATCCACAAGAATACAGTAGATGAAAGACTGCAGTCGGCTACGAGAGATCTGTAAGGCCTCTCCCCCGTCCGCCCCCTCCTCCTTTCGTGTCGCCGCGCGACTTACTTTCGCTTTGTTCCTTCTATGCCGATCTCAGCCGCATTCCGCGAATGGCAAGGACCTCGAATCGCCGATAGATCGCGGCCTATCGAGGCCGTAGTACCCGTGGAAAGCTGTTTATCGTCGAGTCGTATTATGCTTACGGTCACAGTCTTGTTTACATCCTCAAGTTATCGGTTAAAATGCAGTATTATTTATCAAGTTATGATTATGTTAATTGGTCAAGTGCATTAATAATAATAGCCGGCAATATCGGATGGTATTTTCATGAAAATTGGTGGAACGAGGTATACGATACTCTGGGTTATGAGAACTTAAGGCATGTCATGTTGAGAAAGAACTCTGGGAGGAGGTCAATCGATCGTAAACAGATAGAATGTCATTAATACTACTCTGGTCGCTGATATAAACAGCGTGAAAAATTGCCCGTGGGATCCGTTGAACTTCGTGTACATGGAGAGGGAGCTCCCGTCAAGCGAAAAAGGAATTAATGGGTGATCACTTCGTTTTTATCCTTTTTTAGAAAATTGACGGAGGTAGCGTATGAGACTCCTATAAGGAAATTTTCGGTTTTTCTAGCAACTTGAAATTGTCCAGATGCCCATTGTTTCGTTTTTCGCGTTTTGTTTTTGGCTCCCATAGCCGAAGGACGCAATAGTATATTTCGTTACGAGTGAGACGGAATTTTCACGAGTGTGAAGTTGGCTGCCCGAGGCGGAGCCGAGGGCTGCCAATCACACGAGCTGAAAA
>JAPYZN010002432.1:0-12416 GCA_030522865.1 Psyttalia lounsburyi
CTTAATATTAATTAAGAGGCGAGCTATGATTTTTGGATTGGGAGAAGGCACTCCAAAAGTGCCGACTCTGAGAGAGTCTCGCCGCGTTGAGACATTTGCGGCCCCCCTGAACTTTTTGTCTCCGATATTAAGGGATGAAATGAAGGCAGGTTGATGGAGGATTCAATTCGCCATCGAATAGCCGTAGTTTCATTGCTCAATATTAATTAAGAGGAGAGCTATGATTTTAGGATTGGGAGAAGGCACTGCAAACGTGCCGACTCTGAGAGAGTCTCGCTGCGTTGAGACATTTGCCGCCCCCCTGAACTTTTTGTCTCCGATATTAAGGGATGAAATGAAGGCTGGTTGATGGAGGATTCAATTTGCCATCGAACAGCCGTAGTTTCATTGCTTGATATTAATTAAGGGCCGGGTGTAATAATTTATTACCTTGAAATTTCCGTCACTTATTACACGTGAAATGCTAATCAAATCGTGAGCAAACATAATAATTTCCGACTCGCAAAAATCATGCACGGAACATAATAATTTCCGACTCGCAAAAATCATGCACGGAGGCCGGAAATTAGGTTCGCTTAAGATTTAATAATTATTTTTCTTGTAAGCAGTCGCGGGGATGTCGAAATTACCAACTATTACACCCGGGCCTTAAGAAGAGAGCTATGATTTTTGGATTGGGAAAAGACACTCCAAAAGTGCCGACTCTGAGAGAGTCTCGCCGCGTTGAGACATTTGCCGCCCCCCCTGAATTTTTTGTCTCCGATATCAAGGGATGAAATGAAGGCTGATTGATCGAGGATTCAATTCGCCATCGAACAGCCATAGTTTTATTCCTTAGTGTTAATTAGTGAAGTAATCGCCTGAAAAACAAAAATATTGAACGCGAGCACATAGATTTCCCTTTAAAAATATCCGTTCGGCAGTGGCAGTTATAAAAAAAAATCAAAATCCAATAATTAGTTAAAAAAAAAAGTTGCCCTGGACGAGAATTGAACCCTGACCTAGCGCTGTTGAAAAGACGTGCTTAGGTGAAACGCCACGAGAACGTTTCTATGAGTGGGCTTCGTTTACACTTCATATTCTTGTGGCCCCACTACTCCAGTGTAGCGGTTAGCTCTTCCATTTTCATATACAACTCAAATTTAAAATTATAATAATGCAAATACTAATACTAATTATATTATAAAATAATAACTATAATACCTCATGCTGGCCATTTATTTAAATAATTTTTGTATCTTTTTTTCATTAAAAACATGGTTTTAAAAAAAAACTCTTACATTTTTATTATCCCTATTTATACATATCATTTATAATTTGAATCCATTTGAAATGAAAAATTACACCTGAAAAACATGAAGCAAACAATTTCTTTTATATCGAGGGGACGATGAACACACCCGCTGCTTTCGACCAGTCCCTTCGGCTACGGGACAGCGACTGCCGATATACCCGCTCAGCTAGCTCGGAATGACCGACGAATAGATGGTAGTGCCCTCCCTCGTCTCGGGGTCCCACTACGCCTATTCAGGGGTCAGTCCATCCTGGAGAACTGAGGCTCTATTTCAGTTAATCCTCTTTGGGTAAACCGTCAACTTGGCTCGATACGCTGTCGCGTATCTTGATGAAAAATGATTCCTTTATTGAATCCATTTTTTAAAAAACAACTGAAATATTATAAAAAACGAAAACAAATTTTTGTAAAAAAAACCCTTAGTAACCGTTTTGATACGCCGTCTCGTAAGACAATTTGAAAACAAACAGTATTTAATGAGTTGATCTTCACGCGTTTCCAAAACAATCGTTCACTGTTTCATATGCACTCTCTCTTTCTCTCATAAAAGCCTCCTGCACGTAATAGAAACTTTCTTTTGGATTGATTCATCAATATTTACATATAATTTCACAAATGGCTCTGAAATTGCGCGTCAAGTACGTTGGTCCTGACTATTTTGTTGAACATTTTTTTTCCAATCAAGTGCTCATATTCACCATATCTTCTAGAGTTTGTTAGGACTTTACAATGTTTTTATGACTCATTTTGTTACACCTCACATAGGGTAGTAATATTGAGTTGTCATTGATCAGCCTAGACTTATAAAATCTGTAGAAGTGTAGGTGATAGAGGAAAACTATAGCATTATTGCAGGGAAAAAACACTTCACGAACTTGGCGCTATTTCTTATTTCAGTTATTTTGTAATTTTTCATCCAGTCCATCCATTGAATGTAAATATTGTAGACCAACTCATTAAATACTGTTTGTTTTCAAATGGTCTTATGAGATGGCGTATCAAAATGGTTACTTCGCGTTTTTTTACAAAAAATTGTTTTTGTTTTTTACAGTATAGATACTAATCCTCCCTTGACCCAGCGTTCACTTGCCGTTGATGAGTATTGTAACGAGATTTTTCTCGTTTCGAGGTGCAACCTCTACAGAAAATGTAGAGACAGTCTCGGAAAGACTGAGAGTGACATCTAGGCACGGCTGAAGAAGCAGGGACTAGATGAAACAAACCAACAAACCTATGACAGATTGAAGGCATAGCAGTTGGGTGGAACTGTGACCCCGGATGGTCTTGAGGACGTTAGTAGACTTTCGCTACTTTAGAATTCGCCCAGCATGTGCTAGGGGAATTGGGGCCGACGTATAGGCCATTCAACTGGGCGATTCTATAGGCTACGTCGAAGTAGACTAGGGACCGACGTAGCCAGGTGAGAGGACTGGCTCCTCCGGGATCCCGTCGTTTTGATTGGTGGTCATGAGGTAACGGACAACTCATGGCCGCCGAGATAGCCAGACTAGGAGACAAGGCCCTAGTAAGATTTCGAGAGAGTCGAACGCGGGCGCTTGGCGCGAGCGGTCGAGGAGTCTCTCCGGAGGCTATCGTGGCAGTTGGTCTGTATAAGGTTACGGACAGAGGCGTTGGCCCACCGTCGCGCGGTGCATAACCGATGTTGGTGAGCATAGGGGGATGCCCTGCATCCCCCGACAAGCATTAGAAGAGTTGCTTCGACTCCCGAAGTGACGACTTTGGGGAGATCGGCGTTATCCCAGTCCAGATAGAACGATCTGGGGGGTGCATGGATGCTTTGGTCGGGAGTGAAGATCGTCCTGGAGGCCCGAACATGCGCCACCATTTCTAGTAACTGGAAATGGTGACTCGCGATGAGCGAAGCGATAACTGGTGGTCAAAGATGTGGCAGATCGAGGAGTGGTTAACGTATCCCATTCTAGTCGGGTTGGCATTCTGACGTCCCAGGCTCTGAGGAGTCCCGGCTGATTGGCTGGGAACTCTGCGGCTCTCTAGGCTAGAAATACCCTGGAGAAGAAGGAATAGAGTGGGCTGAAATAAGCCCCTCTGGACGAGAACGGATATACGTTCGTGAGGATCTGCTGTAAAAGTATCGGAATGCGGCCTGGAGAAGGTCCATGATATGGTAGCCCTACTCCCGGTGGACCTCGCCCACTCTACCATACCACGCTGAGCAGGCTGGAGAACCGATTGTCCAGCCACACGAAGTCCCCTGAGTGACGTGATTTCCTCAGCCGCCGGTTGTTGTTGACCCTCCCGTAAAGGTTCGGCTGGCGCCCAACATTTCGTGTGTTAGAGGCAGTGCGTGTCAAAAATCGTTTTGATATTTTCCTGGCTGCAAAACACCGGCACAATATTCATTACAGTATATTGTAATGAGTCCCTGACGGTCCTCATTACAGGTTTATAATTGTGAAAATGAAGAAAAACAAACTAAAAAATCTTCATTTTTTTCCTGACGTTTTGAACACACAAAGTGTACCTCTTCAGAGCAATTCTTTATTCTAATTAATTATTTTGTCATATAACAAATGAAAACCACAAAGCACAAAAAAACTGTATAGTGTTCTGATTAAATTCATGGAGTTTTTTTTCCATGTTATATGACAAAATAATTAACTGGAATACATAAATGCCCTGAAGAGGAACACTCTGTATGTTGGAACCAACGGCTCGGTGAAAGGACTAGAGCCCCTCGATTGCCGTCGGGTTACTCGCTGATAGCGAGGTAAGGTATGTCCCACTATCGGAGATCCAGCATAGGGGAGAAAGTCGCAGCAGATTTTCAGTCAACCGGAGACAGGCTTTAGAGGCGAACAGTTAAGTCAAGAGACTCGCATCTAGGAGATAGTGGCAATTGTCCCTTCTGAGAAAACAGCCATTACCCTTTTTAGCATTTTACGAGAACAGCGAGAGAGTGGGACACCTAGCGTCCTGCCACGTAACGTGATAGTTTTGGGCAATACGAGGTTCGCATTTCCCAGAGAATGAGCCCCTTTCGAAATGAAATCCCCGCGTTAGGTGGCTTGGCAGCTTGGGGATAGATCAGATGCCTTACAGGCTGGGGTCATGTTATTGCCTGGAGTAGTAATTGGGGGTTGATTCGCGAGGAGATTGCTCTTGGCGACATCTCGGGCATCAGTTCAGGCGGACCTAAGTGGGTGAAGCAAGGCCTTCAGATACTTTAGTCGCATGTGTCTTCCGAGTTTCCATACCCTGCAGGGTGGAAGGAGTCGCAAACTAGCATAATACCCCTAGACTAACATATTCGAAGGGTCAGATTCTCCGAGAGGATGCAGGCCTCCTTGGTAATACCCGAGAAATACTACAATTCCGATGTCAGATACCCTCCTAGGAGTAAATTTGGCTGTTAGCTTGGTAAACGTGGTTCACGTTATCCCACCCCCTGCGGCTGGTCGGGACTGTGAGTTTCGCCACTCCAACATCTCTCTGGGCCAACAAAGTCACCCCAGAGGCCGGTTTTATCGTTCGATTTCCGGCAAAAATCCACCTGGCGCCCAACTCATTTTGTGTTAGGGAATGGAGCCAGGTACATTAATTTTTCTACTGGAGAAAACCAGGTGGGAAATCTGTTACCAAATGGCGTCCAGCGTATAGCCACGTCAAAGATAACAGCCATAAAGGAGACTGATTGGGAGTGAATAGCTCCGGGGGGCTGCTGGATTGATCCATCCAGACAGTGGCAACGCCTCAAGATATCACCCCATCCCAGACGGGAAGTCCAAACCTCCGAAGTCGAAGGTTTTGAAGGCCGAGGACTCGACGACCATCCTAGCGAAAGCTTTAGCCAAGGCCATGGTCCGCAATCCGAAGATCCGCCCCCAAGTAACCGAACGAGTGTTGCCCCTAAAGGACCTAGGGTCGTTGACATCCTCGAAATTCCTTGAGGTGCCGAGAGGCCCTATCCAGGAAGAGAAACCTCAGGAGAGGAGGCCGCAAATCACCCGGCCAAGGGGAGTGCACTGCTTGAAGAAAGAGCAAAATTTTCGCTGTCAGCTGGTTCAGTATGGCGGTGAAGATCCAGTGGACCTCCCCAAAGAGAGGAGAATCCCCAAACGTAAGGCGCATGGAAACGTCGAGGACGTCCCAGCTGGGGGATAACTCCTATCCTGTAGGGAGCAAATCAGCTACGAAGAGCCATCTCGGGGTGGCACCAGCCAAGTTAGAATCTGGAATTACCACAGACTCGAACATGGCGGCAATGAGTGCCAGGCATCGCTCTCCACATATTATTGAAGATGTGGCCGAATAGGCAAGCAGACAAAGGATTGTGTCCCTCGCCAGGAGGAAAAGAAGGCCAAGAGTCGATGAATCACAAAGTTTGGCCGGAACAACCTTCGAGCAATCCTGAAGTGGCCATATAACTTACCATCAGAGTAAAAATTCCAATTTAATTATTTCGTAGCGTGAAATGATTATTTTGGAAAATACAAATTGTTAGGCTCTGTGTAAGTTAATTATTGAGGGTATAAGAATTCGTTTGTTAAAAAATAATCGCTGCCCCCTACAAAATAATTGGATTGAAATTTTTACTCTGATGCTAAGTCATATGTCCACTTAAGGCGATGGCCGTCGAAAAGAAGAGGCCATCGCCCGTGAAGAAGAAGAGGATGACACATCGATCTGGACCCTGACGGGGCAAGGACTCAGTCCAACCCCCTAGGAAGTCCCGTAGGTCGAACGAGGCCGTTAACCTCCCTCGAGGCCTACAGGCGGAAGAAAACGAAGAATCTTCACCACAAAGCACAGAAACTCACCATCCATGATTCCGAGGGAAAGTCAAAACTCACGGAAAAAGAGGTAGACCCCAAACCCACTGTAATTACGGATCATAGCCGTCTGCGCCGGTTACATTACATGAGTGGTCCTTCTGGACTTGGAATTTATGAAATTTAAGGTTAATGGAATATGATTATGAGCTCATACACCGAAATGGGGCACTCCAAAGGGGGACCCCTCCATACCCCGGAGTAATGATACATACGCCGCTGCCGAGACGCGCAGGGAGTCCCAGAAAAATATACCACATGGACAATCGCTGAAGGACTATCATATCCCCTCAAGCCGAACGTTATTGCCTCCGCAGCCAAGAAGGTTTTATACGACTGGGAATTAGTTCTCCCTCCAAACTTACGACGTAGCGTCATCGAGTAAAGCCACGATTTACCCCAGACTGGACACCAAGGTGTTGACAAGGATTGTCAACATCTCGTCACCCAGTACTACTGGTGGACGATGTTCGAGGACGTGATAGGTTACGTCAGCTCCTGCCACAAATTTCAGAGCAATAAAGTGCAACAAAGGACACCGCTAGGGCAAATGAGCCCTAGAGTGATAGAGAAGCCCTGATCCCTAGACAGTTTACTCTTCCTTGGGAGGAAGGAGAATTATAGGAAAAAGAATTTCTGGTGCCTGAGAAATCCGGGTTTCCAATGGATCACTCAGCTGAGAACACCCTTGTCATGAGAAGAGAGATATGCATAATATCAGCAATGGCAATACACACCATAGTGCTGTGAAGGTGATGGAACTGTCTAAGTATCAGGTAGATATGCTACTCAGTAGGCAATTAAAGGAATTAACCAAACCTTCAAAAACTGTCTCGTTCATCGTTATCAGCAGACGCCTAGAGGGAGATGAGTTAAAGAAGGTGTAGGTTATTGACAAGCTCGTCGGAGGCGCATCGTCATTGTCAAGTTCTTCTCCAATATTTACCCGTTTTCAGGGCACTAGAGATGGTTCGAGATCAAATGGGATCTCGAAAACTTTTCAAAGGATGCTGAATATTAGGCTAACCCCTTGCAAACATTCAGAAAATGAAGGAAGATTCACATCACATGATGACACCATGATTCACATGTCCGCCGATGGGAATTGAAGGTTAACCTTAACCGATGGGCAGTTTCTCATCTCAAATGCACTAGACATCCAATGAAATCTAGTGGAAGCCAGCCTAAAGTTTTTTCGAACAGCATTTGCTGGGAGAAATTTTGAAAGAAATGTCGTTGAGTTACCTCCCAAAACCGACGAAATACGGAGTAAAATGGCGACTGGTCCCCATGCCAGAAGGCCGGGAAAAGTACCTCTATTCGGGACGTAATTTAATTATTCTTCGAAATGTACTTAAATGAATGAAAATCTCCCGAAACATAGGTAACAGGGGGGATTTCCCGTCGAAACGTATAATAGAGAATGAGGATACGTAGCGTCGGGTAAGTAACGTGCGTAAGATAATGTCAGATAGCAAATTCTTAATAATTTTTTACTACGAAAACTGCTTAAACTAACACTAGCAGATCGAGTCCGCATTTCTTCGGTGTCAGATCGGTAGTGAAAGATAGCGCAGGGCAGATTGAAGAATTTTCTGCCTCTTTGTTCGGTGGTGGCGTCGTTTCGCAGGTAGCAGGCCAATTTCCCGACTAGTACTACCAATTTGTAAGGTAGCGAAAAGGCTTTATTTTTACCGCTTAATTAAATGCACTGGGACGCACGGAGCTAGAATCCATCGATGGGTGGACATAGTCTTCTTCCGGGGTCTTTTTTGCGTCTCAATTGCGACAAAAATAAATTCACTACGAGGTAGCACGAGTACTAGTCGGGAACGAACTGTTATGGTCGTTCACGCATGTCCCCCGTCAAGCCTGTTGCGTCGCGTTGCGTTACGTGGTAGGGAGTCATCGACTGTAAGATATTATAGAGGCAGGTATTGAAATGCGCTGTTCTTGCCGGGACAAAAAAAAGGGGACAATTCCCGCTGAACGAAAAGCGCGGCGCTGGCAGTCACTTTCCCCCTCGAGTGCTTTACGATTCCACCACTGGACGATTTCGTATGTTTATATTTGAAAGTAAGTAACTAATACTATTAATGGGCAATAGTGGCAGTAACAGCAGCTGAGAGGAAGAGTAAATACGATCGAAGCGCCATACCGCGCCGCCTGAACATACTTCTGCTCAGCTTTGCTGCTTTCCTATACCTGCGTAAATCATACCTTAATCGGCTGGCCTGTAGGCTAGTGACGCGGTTAGCCGAGAATCGAATAACCGGCCTCTTGGCTTAAGCGCGGGAAACCTTTCAACTATTTAAATTTTATACTCTATTATTTTCTCACTCTATTTTTTAACTTTCCGATAAGAAACTATTGGTTTCCCCCCGAAAATCGAAATTCATAATTTCACGAAATGTGGGCGTTTCATGACTTTGGAACACTGCCCAATGTTCTTTATCGAGTTGTCTGTGTTGTATTTTTTTCTCCCTCTCGAGGTTTTAAGGCCTTAAATGTACCTAACCGCACCATTGTGTACAGCAGGGCTCGGCAAACTCTGTTCATTGAGCAAAACCAGGTCCCGATCCCAATTAGGGCATTTCAATGCTTTGACTAGAAAAGTAGTAAATTTTATGGCCCTCCCATTTATCAGGGCACTAGTACGATGCGCAGTGGAGGTAGCAGAGTCAGACTAGTGGGGAGCGTAGAACAGAGAACGCCCCAACTGATCAATCTTAATAATGAAAAACCTCAAAACTTCAAAAGTTATTGTCTACTTTTTTTAAATAAATTAGTCCATTAAAAAAATATGTGATAAGAAAATCTTACATTTTCTTAAAGAAGTTCCATTGAATTTCCATCGTAATCATTAACCTGTAATCGTTTTACAATTGCTATAAAAATTTCAAAACAATCTTTTTAACTCTAAATCTTCACAGAATTTCTAAACAATTTCATCAGCTTGACTTTTTCAAGTCAATTACTTTTAATATATGACTTTAGATTTTGATATATTTCTTGCCTTCATTTTCACATTGAAACGACAAATAGCCTGAAGAATACATTTCAACCGTTTAAGTTGAATTGCGGAAGATACCAGATCAAATGAGTCATAAGAGAAGGAAAGTAATTATGGCTAGATTAAAAAAATTTCGCTAAAAACATAGCTCGTCCAGTTCCGATTATGCATTGGGGGCTTCTCCATTGATAAGTGGCTAATCTGTTGGGAAGATTGCCTTAAAAATAATTGACGTGAAAAACTCAAGCTGATGAACTTTCGTAGTATAATTTTCTTTATTTAGCACAGCGGACAATGTTTGAAGTTTTGAGGATTTTCATTTTTAACATTGACCACGTAGGGCACTCTAGGTGCTACGCTCCCCACTAGTCTGCCTCTATTATCCCCACTCCTCATCTTACTAGAATCTTAATAGTGCCTTGATAATTGTGAGGGCCATAAAGTTTAATACTTTTCTTATTGAGGTTTATGAGATTGCTCCGTACCCCGCAGTTTGCCGATCCCTGGTATACACTCACATCTACTGTCACACCGTATATGGGGCTCGCACCCACTAAAACAACTTGACCTCGGTAATTCATCAACCGTCTTTTCCCTCCCGGCACGAACGTTACGTATTACTTCGGGAGGGCGGTCTCAGCTATTCGCTCTTCCTCAATACGCATCTAAAGTACGTCCCCCTACGCTACTACGATGTTATACATGGTGTAACCGGGCTGAACGGTCGCCAGATGTTTTAACGGATAAACGCCAAGATAAATACACCAATTGAACAATTTGGAACCAATATGAATTTGGTTCCAATATGCTTTCACTCTAATCCGCAGCCTTGCTTTCGCGTTCCTCATGTCTGAGCTCCTTCATGACTTCGGCCGCAAAGTTGCTTGTTCCGTCCCAAGCTGCCTGCGAGGACAGCATTGCGTCTACCAAATTCTCAGGTGTGGCTATTCTTCCCACAGCAGACTCCCAATGACTTCTGACATCATTAAAGCCAAGGCATACCAAGAACACATGCTCTGCATTCTCATCCACTCCTCTGCAGCTGGGGCACTCCGAAGAATCTCCATGTTGAAATTTATGAAGATATCATGGGAAGCACCCCTGCCCTAACAGCATCTGCGTGAGATAATAGTGTACCTCTCCGTGGCCACGGTTCACCCAGACATCCACCTTCAGGATGAAACGATGAGTCCATCTCCCCTTCGTAGAGTTGCCCCACTTCAGTTGCCACTGTCCGAGGCTGTTTTGCCTCTCTTCTGTGGCCAGTTCTTCCAAAATCAGGGTTTTAGAGCTTTATCGACGCAATCACAGGCCTGATCGGAAGGTATCACCTACCGTACTTTTCTGAGTACCATTGCCTATTACTCTTTGTCCTTCGGGCGTATTATGACTGCGTTGGGTCTTACCACTTTTGCCCTCTGCTTCGCCTTCTTGCTGACCTTAGGCTACTTGTGCGGCTGTGCCGTCTGCCTCTTCTTCTTGGAGTTTACCTCTACCCATTCAGTTGGTTTAAGGGATTAGGCCACTCTAGAATTTTCGGAAAATGGATTTTTTTTTCAAATGATACATTATGGTCTCAAAAATGTTATCTCGAAAGATTATGACAGGTAAAAATTTCTAGATGCCCCATTTTCGTGCCTTAGTTGCGGGCCGTCTGCTCGGCAGGGAGCCTATTTTGTGAGCGCTCCCAAAAAGGACGGTCCTTTGAGGGGCTAAGCCAGGTATTCGACAGTTGTTACTAATGGTATTGTTCATCTGGGTAGATGAAAGGTTGTCATTAGCCAATTTTGATTTATAAATAGTCAACAAGCGTCTGTTTCAGTCAGTAAGGCATTGCCAATCATTTGAAGAGGATGTTATCCGAGGAACACTATTTTTCGAATGATAGTAGTGCAAATTTCAATTTCTTTTTCACAAGTGCTTCGTCTGTTACTAAAATGAGTGATGAAATGGTATTTACTGGTAAGAAAGGAGCTAAATCGACACCGGGTGGCAACATGCTTGCAGAGAGATCGGTGTCAGAAGTCATTAAAGAGGCAAGGACGGCTTCAAGATCCAATAGGGAAGAAATGCAAGAGCACCACACTAATTTGGAAGGCCAATTATATGGTGCAGGCGCATAGCATTATTAAATTAAAGGTATATCAAAATTATCCATGATTTTCTCCTACTCAAACCTTTAAACGCGTTTATCTCAAAACTGCTTTTTTCAAGTTGGGCGGAAAAATAACTCAAACAATTTAGAACCGATTTACTTGAAATTTTGACAAAACCTTACTGTCAGACATAGCCTTACTGTCAGACATAGCAGAGCTCTTATCTTCAAGTTCCGAGTCTATCGAGGAAGTAGTGCCCTCACAGAGTGTTCGCGGCCTGCTGGCTAGAAAAGCTGCCGGTGTGATCGGCGAGGACTTCACATGCTCTGCGTACGCTTCACTTTTCCCTCAGCCGTTTGGCGGAAGCGCTAATGGAGTTAACCAACTCCCTAGCATGTGCGTTAATACTCCTTTTCTCTCTCATATAGGCGATGAAATCATCAATGATTGCTCATGCTTATTTAACAACTTATCCCACTCCCTGCTCGCGCCTAGAGTTACTTGTTGGGTATGCTGCAGTTTATCTCTCCTTGTAGCATGTAAGGCCAAGGAGTCCACCTTCAGGAAACGGGATGATTGTCTCCTCCCAGAATCCAAAGAGCCAACGTTGGCCACCGGGGCTTTCACCCGATCGGAACCAACGGCAGGATTTACCTCTATCAGAGGAGTTACCGCCTGAGATAATATAATTTTATCCTCAGCACTGTCCATTTTTGAATAAGCTCTTGGCAGAGCTACTGACAGGGCTATTATAGGGACCCACCCTGCGTACCCTTTTAGAGTTGGGGTTTTCAGAAGGTGTTGATGCACGTCGACGTATTTTATTTGGCCGATACCCTATATTCTCAACACCAGCTGAGAATATCGAACTTTCTCCTATCTACCACCTGGATACGCACCATGTAGCAGAACCTTCCTGGCTGAAAAACTCCCGGAGAGTAGAGGCGCGCGCGCGTATGTGTGTGTGTGTTTGTGTGTGTTTTTTTTTTATATAGAGGGTTGGGAAAATCTTCAAAAGATTCTGGTAATGAGATGTTAACATCCACATCTGAGATTTTTACTCAGTAAAAACCCGGTTTTCCTCTTTTCGCCTGTAATCTTCAGGACCTTCATCCCTCGCGGCACCACCGTTAGGTATTACTTCGCGAGGAGGCTCTCAGCTCATTGCTCTTCCGCGGTTCTATTTCATGTACGTCCTCCTA
>JAPYZN010002433.1:0-11958 GCA_030522865.1 Psyttalia lounsburyi
TCACAATTGTCACAATTGTCACAATTGTCTCATTTGCTTTACTGGAATGACAATCCAATTGACGTTTGTTGATAGTAGATCTATCTTTACGGTTTATTTGTAGATTTCCACTGGTACAAATCTCTCAAATGCGATAGATTTCATTGGTCCCCAGTCTGTTTCCATTGCGATAATTGACATTTTTTCGGTAATACAATTGAATTGATTTACTTTGAACAAACAGAGAGTGCCGCAGTCGCTCCCCGGAGGAGATAAAAGCCCCAGTACTCAAGTGTATCGTCGGGCAAGGTCATACTCTTCTTCAGTCTTATGTGCTTGCGATAGGATGTCACTTCGGGTTTATGGCCCATTTGGAAGGCGTTGAAGGTGCTATTCATTTGGAGTGTGTGGGCCTGAGAAAGAAAAAGACTTTGACTTGACATTCGAGCAAATTGGGGCACTTCAATTTCCCTAAATGTACAAAATTCCATGATGAACAAATCATTTGTCATCATCCCTGTATACATGGGGAGCAAAAACAAATGAAGAAGGTTCAATTGAAAATGCCCGATTGCCGAATGGAACGACAACTGGCAATCCAAAATTGTTATCAACATGAAAAACTCACGGAACAGAACATTGTTGACACTCCATCACTAATCTCCATGATATCGGACTCAGTGACAGCATAAACTACATCAGCATACAGTCTGTGCCTCAAATAAAGCGGCATTACCAGCAGAAATATTGGCATAAATGTTGTGAGGAGGCAGAAAATCAGTACTCGCTTGACTCCGTGCATTTTTCACTGCTGTACACCTGCCAATTGATCAATTAAGCCACGTCATTATTGGTTCAACATGAGACACAGGCAGAACCTAGCTCCGACGCTCGATAATAAAATAAACCGAACTCAAGGCCTTCCATCTCAGCCCTAAAAATATTGATAAATTAATAGAAAATTCTCTTTGATCTTTAATTACTGATAGCCCTCACTGCGTTCCTCTCGTCTCGCAAATTGAATTTTTATTACCGATTCAATCGGTCTCGATACGACGAGCAGGAAAGAGATTAGAGACACGAGTTCATTTATTCCTGATAAAAATTGCTCCCTGACGTAATGACAAGTGCAGTGTATTCGGGTGACTCGAGTTGATCCTGAATTGAAAAGATACGAGAGTCAATCGGAGGAGGTTGAGTCATTGTTCCATGTTTGGTCAGGTGGCATGTTCACTCGGCGACTTGCAAATGCAGTTATTTGTAATTAACCGAAAATTGTGGGAGAGATATTTTTAATTTATCACTCTTTTATCGAGGATTGGATTAGTAGAGAAGGTTAACAAGCCATTTTGATTAATTCAGTTTCTTTTTTGCATTGAATTACGAAATTACTCAACGCTCTCAATTTCTCGACTGATGTTTAACGTCAGTTTAATATTTAATATGCTTGTTAAAAATATAATCATTGGAAAAAATCCGTGAAATGTCTGTTTGCCCCAGAAGAATCCGACGTTATAGCAGACGATTTTTTTTTTATTTTTGAAGCGATTAAAAAAATTCGTAAGTCAACAAAATGTATCTGCTGATGACACCAATAGCAACCCCCATTTGTCAAGACCTTTTGCAACAATTACCTGAAAACTTTATAAATAGCAATTAAAGTGAAATGAAGTGAGCGAATCAATAATGAGAATGAAACAATGATGAACAATGAAATACTCATAGACATTCTCTCTGAGGCTCGAAAGCTGTTATTCTAATTCCAAAATAATTTATACAATAAATTTACATACGCACTCATTGACAGGCTAATGAGAATCGTGGATCGAGCATTCTCCTGCACTAAAAACTCGTAGTTTCCACATGAATGTTATGTTCGACGTTAGCTGTGGCCGAAATCGATAAGATAAGAGTCCAATTATTTTCCACTTTTTCACTTTTTCCCTGTCACCAAATGAAAACCTCCAATTTCCATCATGGGACTACAGTCAGTCATGCCGGACTGACATTTCAGCGGCGACTGGATCCTTTCCCCTCATTTTACTCTCGTGAGATTAAAGAAGCAAAAAAAAAAGCACGAATGAATGGACGAATGTAAACATAACGTCTGTGCGCGTGAAATTATTGTCATTATTTGTTTGTAAATTGGAGAGTAGTGGCATCTTATCGTCTTTCAGAGGACATCATATTCAATAAACACACTGACCGCCATCTTGCGGCCTTATCAATCGATCGGTAATATCAAAATTGTCCGCAACGCTTTCACAGTTTTCATAACCTCAAAATGACGAGAAATCTCTGTCAACGATTGTCCTCTCTAATGCTATCCCCTAATCGAACTTTCACGGGCATAATGTGGTGTAATAACTCCTTGTAATTATCTGACGCCGGAGAGAAAGATGATTTTCGCCTGTGGGCAAAAAAAAAGCCAGTAATTGTTCACTTGAGGACGTCTCAATCGGTAAAATGTGTCTCACCAATTCTACCAACCTGCCCACTAGACGACTGATCCTCCTAATTTTATCGCTATTGATTTGGAGGGCCTGAACCAGACGTTGTCTTGTGATCGAACAGCTGAAGACAGTGTAAAATATTTCATTCGCTCCAGTTGAATAAAAAATATCACTGAAAATTCACACCACCCCTGGCTCAGTGTGAGACTGTGATCTGAGGAATTGCCCAATAAAATGGCCGATCGTAACAGCATAAATCAGATGATTCCGGCACTGCCAGAGGAGAAACATGGTAATTTGCTTGTCAACTCTATTTATTTCCTCGCACCTGACACTGCCACTCCCACGACAGCGAAAATGATCTTTATTTAACTGTGGGAATGTCCAAGATTCTCGTGTCAACACCTCAAGACTATTCCAACCACTGACGTTATTCCCAGTTGGACGTCATTGCTCATGAAGACAATGGACATTTATTTATTTGCTTGACTTTATTCGCAGATATGCTGGCAGCCACTAGTGTTTTGCAGCAGCAAGCCTCCGATATCAGAAATCAGAAGATCAACTGGCAATCTTATCTCCAGTGAGTGTGAAAAATTGTTCTCACCAATTATCATCGAGTTGTTTAATTCATTATTCAATCTGCAGATCTCAGATGATCTCCAAGGAGGACTACGACTTTATCGTGGCTTTCGATACGAACGATGCAGCTGCCAAGGAAGGAAAACTCAAGGAGAACCCCAGTCAGGCAGCCAAAACCTTTCTAAATCTTCTGGGGCACGTCTCCAAGGATCAAACAATCCAGTACATCCTCACAATGATCGATGACATGCTCCAGGTGTATATCCGCATATTTTTCGACATTCCCTTTTCTTTAGCCAGTGATTTTATTCCCTGAGTTGCTTATATTCTTTAATAATTTTTCATCTCGTCGCATTCTCAGTCAAACATTAAATTATTTACGTAATTTAATTTGTAGGAAGACCGTAGCCGCGTAGAAATATTTCGTGAGCACTCAAGCAGAAAGCGAGAATCTGTCTGGGGTCCATTCCTCAATCTGCTCAACAGACAGGATGGCTTCATCATGAATATGACCTCGAGGATCATCGCTAAATTGGCCTGCTGGAGCCATGAGCTCATGGAGAAGACAGATCTCCAATTTTACCTCACTTGGCTCAAGGATCAGCTTCAATTGAGTGTAAGTTTGCCACGCCAGCTGATCTCCTGGTCTCGCCCTCTGAATTAGTATCGATTCCTTCACTTTATTGATTTTATTTTCCACATTTTACTTCAGAACTTGCAATTATTAATCTATTATTTGTTCCAGGATGTTAAGCCTTTTATTTCTTACTTCCTTTGATTTTTCACGTTCTACTGAGCTCAATTCAATAGATTGGCCTTTCCTGCATGCTTTATTCTGCTTTTTTTGACATTCAGTCGTCAGTGCATACAACCATCAGCTGGGTATTTAGAGGAATCAATTGCTCATTAGTCTCTCCTAGAATTACCGTCTGTCGGTCACTAACAAAATATCGCTGGAAATATCATCAAGTAACAGATGCTCGTGTCACTCACTCCTCCAGTAGGAGAGAATCAGAATTATAAGTTGAGAGAAAAACAATCGAGTTCTCAATTAAGTCTTGTATCACCAGATATTAATTGTTAAACGAAATTAACGAGTCACAAGTGTCCAGTTGGCCATCGTCCGAGGGTCTTCAGTCTTACCAAGAAATATTGTCCTCCTGTGTTACAGTTGCCCTCATGTGTCCTGTTAAATATTCTTTTCAATAATTCATTGTTTATCGTATATTATTCAAGAGGTACAAGATCAATTGCAATTCTTTGCGGGTTCAAACAAGATTTCCTTGAGACCCTGCTAGTTTTTCTGTCAGTGCACAGCCAGGCCTTGTTGCTTACGTGCGGGCTAGACACGGTTGGAAATAAAATAGTTTCCAAAACTTATTATACTTAAGGTCGGACCTGCCCTGGGTTCTTTTTAGTTTGAGGCTGTACAGGAGACAAATATGCATGCCGAGACGGTACAAGACTTGACACCCAACGAACCTGGAGAGGCCACTGACCTCCAAGAAATGCCCAGTCTGGTTGGTTCTGTAATAACACATCGTAACAATTAATTGCGACCTCAATTATATACCGTAACAGCTTTTTCAATCTGTCGTAGCTGTTGAACAAACGTAGAGAATTGTTAGATATTTTTTAATACGACTGCTGGATGTGGGGAATTTATTATTCAAGATGACAATTTCATTGCAGAACAACGAGTACATTCAGTCTGTCGCACGGTGTCTCCAGATGATGCTGCGCATCGATGAGTATCGTTTTGCTTTTGTCTCGGTCGATGGGATTTCAACACTCTTGAGTGTTTTATCTGGACGTGTTAATTTTCAAGTGCAGTATCAATTGATTTTCTGCCTGTGGGTGCTCACCTTTAATCCCCTTCTCGCTGAGAAAATGAACAAGTTCAATGTGATTCCTATTCTCGCTGATATTCTCAGTGATTCCGTCAAGGAGAAGGTGATTATTTTTCATTCTCAAATAAAGCTAGACGACTACCAGATGAACAGCTGATTGTTCACTAGAAAAATACTCTCCGGGTATTAAAAATGCACTTAAATTTTAGTTTACTGAGTTTTTGTTGTCACAGGTGACTCGTATAATCCTCGCAGTGTTCAGGAACTTGATAGAGAAGGTGGAGGACAATCAGGTGGCCAAGGAGCACTGCATCGCAATGGTCCAGTGTAAAGTACTGAAGCAGCTGTCGATTCTCTGCCAGCGTAAATTCGACGATGAGGACATAACTGAGGACATTGAATTCTTGAATGAGAAGCTTCAGGCGTCAGTTCAGGACCTGAGCTCCTTCGACGAGTACTCGACTCAGGTGAAGTCGGGACGGCTCGAGTGGTCGCCCGTCCACAAGTCGGGGAAATTTTGGAGGGAGAATGCCAGTCGTCTCAACGAGAAGAACTACGAACTCCTCCGTATTCTGGTTCATCTGCTGGAGACTAGCAAGGATCCGTTGGTCCTGAGTGTCGCCTCATTCGACATTGGTGAGTACGTGAGACATTATCCACGTGGAAAGCATGTCATTGAACAACTCGGGGGTAAGCAGAGGGTCATGCAACTGTTGAGTCACGAGGACCCCAACGTGAGATACGAAGCTTTGATTGCAGTACAAAAACTCATGGTCCACAACTGGGAATATCTTGGCAAACAATTGGAGAAGGAGACTGGGGTCTCTGGAGCGCCAGGCACCAAACCTGGCTCACAAGTTGCCACCAAGGCATAAGTTTGTTGTTGTGGTTTGCCAATTAATATGTTTAAAGGGGAGAGAGAATTTTTATTTGCTCGTTAATCGGAATTTCATTCGCCAATTGATCCAGCCCAATTAGATGCCAACATTCCATAACTCGCGTGATTTTAATTTCAAGTGTTCTGTGAGAGAAAATTATGATATTGTCCCCCAGGAGAGTTGTCATGCCGCATAATTTTACGCCTCAAAATAAATTTAAACAAATTGATTTCAGGGGATTGGGCTCAAATGCGACTGTCAAGTTTTTACATTTCATTAAGAGTTTATTGTCATCACGAGTGATTCCCTCTCTCTCTCAACCGATGGAATGTAAAATTTCATTGTCGTTCAGCACTTCCCCACAGATTTGTATAATTAAAATATGTAAATACACATACAAGCGTGTAGATTACATCATTCACGCACACAGATGCGCCACTACTTGTTGAAATCCGTGTGAGATGGTGAATTGTGTAATATAAATATATAAACAGTTGATCTTATGAGTAGAAAAAAAATTGAGGTTAATCTTCACAAAGTATTATCACTAATAAAAATTACGTTATATCCTTACCTCCATTATAAAATATTCCTTTATTCACTACAAAAAAAACAAACAATGCTCAATCTTCATAAATTTCACATTCTCCTCAAGTCTCATTGAACGTCATTTTGATGGTAATATTACATGAGACAAGTTGGCTGACCAAGTACTTGAAAATGTACGGAATATCGATCTCACCGAGGCCCTCATCATCCTTACAAAGATTGCATCGTCTTCTGCTTCCCACTGTTGATTTACTGCTCCTCACAAGCTCCACAACAGGTCCCGCTAGTGTTCCACATTTACGACAGATGATGGCAGATGTTTTATCCGAGCAATGAAAGAGCCGATCCTGGAGGAGATAGGCACATCCGTGGGATATCAAAGAGTCCCTCTCCATCTCGCCGAATCTAACACCACCTCCTCGTCGTCTGCCCTTAATTGGCTGTCTTGTTCTGACATCGATGGCTCCAGTGCTCCTCACTTGCCACTTGTCGGAGACCATATGTCGGAGCCTCTGATA
This sequence comes from Psyttalia lounsburyi, assembly GCA_030522865.1. Lineage (NCBI taxonomy): Eukaryota > Metazoa > Arthropoda > Insecta > Hymenoptera > Braconidae > Psyttalia > Psyttalia lounsburyi. The sequence goes on from JAPYZN010002433.1 coordinate 6,810, forward strand.
ATGTACAACGCCGAAGAATATCTCGCAGGTCATCTCTCGGCCATCGATTCCATTGTACATCTTCTCAGTTCCGTAGTAATTGTAGCCCCCCAATTCCAGCAATTTACCAAAATACTCGACTGCTGTGTCGTCCTCGTTGAATCTGAAGGGTGTGGCATCGTGAACCAGGCCATGAACAGCCCCAGACTTGCCAGCCATCACCTCAATCATCATAGCAATGGTCATTCTGCTGGGAAAGCCGTGAGGATTGAAGACAATGTCTGGAATAAGGCCAGACTCCGTGAATGGAAGGTCCTCGGTGGCCCATTTCTGCGAGCAAATGCCCTTCTGGCCAGCTCGGGAGGCGAATTTATCCCCCACCTGTGGATTCCTGGGCACTCTGAATGTGATACAAGCTCTTCTGGGCACACGACTCTGGGTTGTTCCACACAATCGGACATTGTCCACAACGACGTCCTCCTTTCCCTTGTACGTACCAACCACGTATTTTCCGTGTTGTCCATCGTAGAAGCAATAATAAGGATCGCCAATCTGGAGTTTACAGCCGGCATTGGGAAGACCGTCTGCGTCCAGCTTGTTACACAACTTCGGCTGCTCCGGGTGTCTCTCAAAGTAACTATTAAGATCTGGCAAGTTCACGAATTCCGATTTATAGATCATGCCGTGCGCAAATCCCCGCTCGTAGGCGGATTTATTGATGATCATTGCGTCCTCCATGTCGTACCCAGTGTACGAAATAACAGCGACAATGGCATTTGTCCCCATAGCAAAATCATCCAGATTGATATTGTCATGATGAACTGGTCTGAATAGTGGGGTTGCAGGTGTCTGGAGCCTGTACAATTTCGTCTCTGCTTGGAGGTGCCAGGTATGGCATGGAGTCCCCATTGTTTGCTTACCCATCTGACATTGATACATATTCCTAGGACTCTGATTGCAATCGGGCATGGGAATGAGACACGCTAGATTACTGAGAAATGCAGTTTTTCCTGGTTCTTGGTGGGTTGTCGAGGCATGCTGCTCTTCAGGTACAGTGCAGACCTCAAGGTAAACCTGCTCGAAGGTGCCAATCAGCTCGACTTTGTTGACTGCCAGATTTATCACTGGTCTCATCATCCTCGCAGGCCCCGTGAAGATGAAGAGTCCTGGATACTGGGAGGGAACCTGGCTCTTGGGGACTAGGACAATTTCCATGGTATTTGGCACCTTCTCTCCATCGATCTTTAATAATCTGAGTTTGTCCACTACTTTCGTGACTATGTTGTCCTCGACGAGGCCTATTACGTTGCCATCCACCAATACTGTATAAGAATTGTTGTAATTGTCAGCAATTGATAGAGGAGTCATTCCCAGCTCCAGTAAAACCGTGGGAATAGCAGCTCTCAATGCCTCGTCCGGATGCTTCGTGATGACGCAATTCATCGTTAAGTGATTGAGAAGACCACACGGGGAGCCATCTGGCGTGTGAACAGGACAGATGAAGCCCCAGGCGTCGGGCAGAAGTTGCCTGGCCTCAGTTGTCCTCATCTCCTGGAAGAAGGATCCCCTGTGAATAGACCTGAAGTGGCTCATGTACCTCATCCTGTTGATATTCTCAGCAACAATAGTCAGACCCGAGTGCTGCATCAAGCCAAGCCCAGTCTGCGATTTGATATTTCCAGTGGAGAGAAAATTTTCCATTGAACTCTCGATGGTTCCCGCGTGCTTCATGGCTGTCAACATCTCTTGGGCGGTCATGCAGAAATTATTACCCACTGTCTTTGCTCGTTTCAGAATGGACATTCTCAGTATACTCAGCCACGTCTGCAACTTCTCCTTGAGAATTTGGAGGTACAGGTGGCCGCCCAGGAGGCACTCCTGCATCATAACAGCATCAGCTCCCTCAACTGCACAATTTTCATTAGCCAGTGAGAATAATTTCTTTGTCATATAAATTAGCAGATTGAATTTGTCCTTGGGATCGTCAAGATGGATCACCACACACCTCTGGATGATGAACTCACAGACTCCAGCGTCGGAGGTGTCTGCTGGGACCTCCAAGAGCCTTACTCTGAACATTTTACCGATGTAACGTTTGCATTGATCGTGGGAGTGAAGCTTCTCCTCGTGAACAGCTCTCAGCATGTTCAGAATACATCCTCTGTAGTATAAATCATCTTCACAGCCAGCTATTAGAGCGTCGTAGATGTATTTGTCAGACACGTCGATCAAGGACTTGAGCATGAGAATGATGGGAACGTAGTAGAGGATTTTTTTGTGAGTGAACATGAGCTTGACTGTGCCATCGGTGACGTAGTGGAGAGTATTGTTGGTGGCTGTATTGTCGTCTCGGACACTCCGAAGAAGCACTCCAAGATCACTGAAGAGAGCTCCTCGACCCTTCCAGCCGGATCTTTTGATGGCTATGGGGTAATTTCTGCGAGTCATCAGGAGCATTCGAATCAGCCTCTCGTGGCCCTTGATGATGAAGTACCCACCCCACTCCTGCTCATGCTCTCCTTTGGACACTAGCTGGGCTGGGGAGAGTTTGTTCAGGTGACAACGGCGGGATCTCACCATTATGGGGATGTCGCCGAGCTCCTTGTCCAGACTCTGCTGCTGTCGGCCATTTATCGACCAGCCCAGTCTAATCATTAATTTACCCTTGTACGTAGATCCTCTCTGTCTACATTCCGTCGGGAGAATTCTGTGACTCCTGGCACCTACTGTCGCTGTGGGAATTGCCGGCTGGTACATTGTCGCGTCCTCGATCCACAATAATATTTTGCTGTTGTTAGCCAGGAGAATGTGCACAGGAACAATGTCTTTTAGACAGTCTGTGAGACCTTGCTCCAACATATAGTTGAATGAGTCCAGGTGAGGCTCTCCAAGACGTCCCAGCAACTGAAATCAAACACAAGAACTGACTATAAAAGACCAATGATATATAATAATAAAAAAAGCAATGGATTATTAATCACAAAATAACACTGAAGAGAAGCTGATCATCGAAGAGGTTAAAGAAAAAATTGTTGCGAAATCTAGGAAAATATGAGGGGATTGCAAGCACTCACTGGGTTCTGACACTCTGGAGGCTTTCCATAATCTGGGGAGAGGTTCGACAACACCGGTTCAATCAACATTTTACAATTTATCTCACAGCTGAGCTAAGGGTTTCAATCACTCCACGCTGAAAGCACGTGCTGACTGTTGTGCAGGCGGTGGCTCCCTCCTGAGGATTCTCGTCCAATCATTGAAGTATGGCTCTACGCACATTTGGAATCATAACATCACTCAACCGGCAGCTCCTCCGAGCAGGTATTTATAGCCCTAATCCCTGTTTTTTTACTGTCAAAATGGATCTCCAGTTGTTTTAATTATTTCTCGAGCAACTCTGAAGTGCAATTTATATCAAACTGTCAATTCTATTTTGTTTTATCTTTGGAAAAAGCTGTGGGCTTTGAGTAACGGGGTTATGGACATACCATTTGGGCAGCCTAATTGATGATCTTCATGATTAATTACTCTGTTTTAGAGAAATTCCGTGGATTATCAGCGATGGCTCAACCCCTGGATCTAATACCCGACGTTGACATTGACCCAAACGGTGTATTCAAGTATATCCTGGTGCATGTTCACGATGATAATAATAAGCAGAGTAAACCAATTGTCCGGGGCTACGCGAGATGCCAGTGGCACGGTATGTATATATCAATCACTCCTCGTCTACTCTGCACACCCAATTCTCGATATTTGTTTTGAAATTGGAGGGGGCCGGGGGGGAGAGGAGTGGGCGAGAGGCTCATCAAACGTTGTTTCAGGGAATAATTGGTTGATTCGAGGGGTTCAATTTTTTTTTCCATTTTTTTCTCTTTAATTGGTATGTACAATGTTATATTCACATATATAGTCATTGGAATCGAGCGAGGAGTGGGGCAAAATGGATGGTCTTCAATCTAATTTGAACTTATCAATGGGAAGAATTGAAGTTTGCAGTTGTCATTGAAAACAAATTTGACAGCTATCGATTTTGCCCCATTCGTCCGTGGATTCCGTCAATCTGTCATCTGTACAGAAAATTAAGAATTGCTTATTACACTGAGAAATTTTTTTTAGGGAAAATTACCGTTTCGTTTGGCAATTGGGGAGCATTCACGACGTTCACGAGAAATTATGCACACGCCTAGACAATTTTTAGTGAGGGGTAGAGAAATTTAATTGAGAAGTTGTTGAATTTTTCACAGAAAACTCCATAACTTTAATTAAGAAGTCAGCAAATTTGACTGAGGCGGTGGGATAATTTTCCCCCGAGCGGTGAAAATTCAAAACAATTATAAAACGAAACGATAATTTCTACAGAATATTTCCCCTCCGTGTATAGAATGACCAGCATTGGGGGGGAAGCATTCGGCAGAAGAAAGTGTCAGAATTTGTTATTACAATGATATATTCAATGTTCTCGGAACAAGTGCAATTGACTCGAACGAGAAATACTCCTTCTCTCTGAATTGAAAAATAATCTTTGATATGGAAATAAAAGCCTTGAACTGATGGAAAGATGGGCTTCCCTCCATCAGTTCAAATGCACTACGAGGCTCTACAAAAGCAGCAACAAGCTCTTTGCAAGCTGAAACCTGATTGGCAGCTCGTGTTATCTGAATTCTTGAGACATATTATTTGATTTCTACATTTTTCCTCGTGCACATGATGAGGAGGAGGATTGTCCGGACCTCAGCTCTCCTCGGTGTCGTTGTTTTTTATGAGCTCCACGTCGGGCGTTGAATCACATTTTTTGTCATTAATTTCCTCCACTCTGCGGTGTATTCTCTCGTCTCTTTTCTCTTGCGGGGGCGTTTGCACTGGAATTTCTCTGACGGCTGTGGTATAGCCCATTAGATCCGACTCAGGACTCTTGTGTATCAGTGTGAAGGGCAATTTTACCGAGATTTTCTCGCACATGAGGGACGTGAGGAGCTTCACCTTAAATAATGATTAATAGTCTATTACACTACAAGGGCAGAAAGTTGAATTTCCTGCCCTGCGCGTCATGCTGCCCGAGGCGAAGCCGAGACGAAGCCGAGGGCAGCATGACGCGCTGTTCAGGGATTTCAAGTATCTGCCCGTGTAGTGTATACTATTTTTCTTCATAGCCGGTCGAAAGTACGGACTA
>JAPYZN010002434.1:0-11956 GCA_030522865.1 Psyttalia lounsburyi
CTGAATGGAACGACTTTAATTGTGAATAACTCGGGATTGGCCGAGGGAAATTCAATGATTTTTTTCCATTGTCAAGCTGGGAACTAGAGCTTTGATATGAAATAAAAATGATTAAATTTCACTCAGCCAATCCGGAGTTATTGTCAATTGAAGACGTTCCGTTTTTACGGATTTTTGGGGACGAGTGAAAGTAATTCCCTCTGAATTAATTAATTTTTTTTTCATCCCGCTGGAACGAAAAGTGAACTTTTCGGCACACTCTTCTCTACTTTCTAGCAGATTGTGATGAAAAATTTTATTCTTAACCCGTGTTAAACTTTTTTTTTCACTCGTTACCAAATATACGGCAAAACGGAACGTCTTCAATTAATAATAACTCCGGATTGGCTGAGTGAAATTTGATCATTTTTATTTCATATCAAAGCTCGGGTTTTCAGCTTTCCTATGAAAAAAAAATGATTGAATTTCACTCGGCCGATCCCGAGTTATTTATAATTAAAGTCACTCCATTTTGTTCCACTCTCTTCTACAGCTGATAAATTGAATTTCATAATTGAACCTCCGGATTATCTCACGAGCCAACGGCTAGTCTTTTCCACTCATGATAAAATATACAATTTCGGTCTAGGACCTATAGAGACCTGGAAAAAATACAGACTATTCCGGAAGATTCTGAATTTCCCGATATTGCCGAAATTTAGACTAAAAACGAAAATATTGAAGACCGGACAATCTCATCGAGCGTAAAATTTGAGTCGCATACTCTTTTGAACTCGAAAAGCCGAAACTTCCGTCTCGTTCGCCTCTGATCCAGCTCTCGTGGTCGACCACTCGGCAAAAAAATAGAAGAGGCAAAATTAATGAAAGCTTCAGCTTGTTATACGTAAAACTGCTCGTATGTCCGGTCATTCCAGTTAAGTCCGACAGTAACAATGAGTGTACATGACTCTACCTTGTTCATGTGTGAGCGTGAGGGAGACGGATAACGTCGGGGATTACATTAGTCTCCTCTTCTTTGTCCCTTGGAGTTGCAGCGACTGACAATCGGTGGGAAGGAGCTGAAAGGCGAAGAATTATTTTTGAATTCTTCCTGATACTGTGCACTTTACCGGTAGATGGCATATCGAGTTTTGCGCTATCGGGGCTTTCAACTCATTATTCACATGCAGTTCTACTGAAAGCCGGTGTCACCCGTAAATGAAGTGAATAGAGTCAGTAACTCGCGAATATATCTCGCGGAAGGATTTGAGCGAGCATTATGCATTCGTGTGGGGGCTTATTTTACTTTAACCGTTCTATTCTCCTGGTTCACTCCTGAATTATGGTGCGCCGAGTGTCTCGGGAGAATTCCACAAACACTGGCGATGGGCCTCCGATCAAAGGGAATTTTTTACGTCAGTCTAAGTCGTTGATTACTCCCCGAACGCTTGCCATTATTTTTTATTACGCGACAATTGCTCCAAATTTTTGAGATATTTTCGTCGATTTTTGGGAAATCTATATTTTTTATTTAATTAATTCATTAAAACCTATAGAAGTCCAAACAACTCAGGTAATAAATTTTTTTTTTGGTCATTCCTCTTTCAAATTCGTTGTACCGTGGATCTTTTTGAATGTTTTTATTTCATTTTTTTAATGGATTAAAACAGAAAAACTCTGGAAATAGTTGAAAAAGTCTGCCCAGTATTTTTATATGTATTGATAATTTTTGCTTTTTTTTGTCGATACATCAAATCATTATAAAACCTTGGTTAGTTTGTTTTTTATCTAAACAATTTGTGGGTCGGTAGAATTAACGTAAATACGAGGAAAAATATTTGAAAAATATTCCTTGATTGATCCAACGATATGCCATCAGTTCAACTGACGAAACGAAATCCGCACTAAATTCTCTCCAATTTATTGGAAAAATACTCGAGTTGAGAAGGGAGGGGGGAAAAAAAATCCCCCAAACATTTCAATATACCCACATCAAAAAAAGAGGTAATTTCGCGTGTTTGACACGCAACAGCCGCATTCAATTGCACTCCATTCTGCAACTCTTAATCCGCAACGATGTCGAATAAATAAAGCCCCGTGCAAATGCAATAATGAAAAATGAATGGTAATCGTTGACTCGTCGTAGACTGGGGCAGTGCCCCCGTGGGAGGGGGGCAAAAGTTCATGCCTGAAAATAGAGCACCCACTGAAAAATTCAACGGATCGAACTGGTCTGCGGGCTGTCATGCCGGATCGTAGCTCGCTTTATTCCGTTTATACCTGTATCAACTGCTCCTCCACTCGAGCCCTCACACAGATCGTATACTCAGGCTCTATCCTCCATACATTTCTCTACTCTAGGCGCCCCTCCGCCGTCCCTCCCCGTCCCCCGTCTGTCCTCCTGTTTAGAGGCTAAAGCGACACGAGATATACGAGCCAGGAGATATCCACCCGTAACTGTCCATTGGCGGGGGGTGGCTGGGAGAGGGCCTAACTCATCCGTTGAAATTTTCACTCGGTAATTCGACGAGAAAAAAATATACCCGGCTCACACAGACACTGCCTGTCGCACTATCTCACTCGATGAAATACCACTGGCAATTTCCAAACGAAATATTTATTCTCAGAGTTTTTTACCCCCGGATGTTTCGTTGTTTCAGGGACTGGGTAAAGGATAGTAGTACTCGAGTTGAGAATTATTTTTTGGTTCGTTCGCGAGAGCGATGGGAGAATCTGCCGTGAGGACGGGAAATAGTTGGGCTTTTCTTTTATCGTTGGGTGGAAAATTAATTATCAGACCAATTCATTTTATGATTCTCCTTCACCTGCCCATTGTTATCAGGAAAAAATTATTTGGGAGATTAAAAAAAAAAGGGGGAACGTTGAAGACATTTTTCAGTCGAGAGAATTAAGACGAAAGGAAAAAATTCGATTATTACGACTTGATCGCGGATTTCGCTTACAATTTTCCCGTGTAAAAATTGATAAACGGTAACGTCGGAATTCGAATATTGAGCAGGATTGTCCAACCCCTATTTTTTGGGAAATAATTCAATCGAGAGAATCCTTGTTCCTTCACCCGACTTTTCTCCGTCAGCCGTCGCGCTGAGCTCCTTTCGTAAGCGTCGAGTTGGAAAATTTTTTAAGAAGCTTTTCCGAGACTTAGAACTCGCCTGGGGCCAGGGCCGACGGAATGTCGGCGGGAGGGGCGGTAGTGGTGTCAGTGGTGACGTAATACCTTAACGGATATGCACTCAAGCTGTCAATGGGGGGTATCTTAAATTTATCTGAACGGTCTCGATAACTCCCGCGGCCATTTTTCCCTCCGATTTTTGCGAATTATTTTTCCCCACTGGTTTTTATTTTATTTTTTAAATTGCCGGGGGGGGAACCAGTACAACTCGGAATGACATGCTCTCGGGCTCGGTGGCTTCTTACAGCTGTCGGTTGCACTTGGATTTACTCGGAAGGTGAGAGAAAACATGTTGCCGCGAGTGAAAAACAGAATTTCTCTTGTGACGATGGTGTAGGAGGGATGCCAATCGTCGTTGGGGCGTACCGCGTCGAGTAAATTTCCGGCCGCAGGGAAAACCCTCGACTCAAAGTCGAATCCGTATTCTCCGTTTCCACCAGGCGTTCTCTTTCTCCCTTGCGGTGTCTGTGTCACTTTCTGCGAGCTGCACTTCTGATTCGTCTCGGGGGAATACGCGTGCTCTTGTCGGCGCTTTTTCTTTCCTGTTGATGAAAAAATCTTTATTCTGACGGTTCGTATATTGAGGCTTTTTGCAGGTTTAAAGTGAGAAGGAAAAACAATCGAAAGAGGAATTTTTTAAAATTTTATGAATTGTTTTCTTTTATTTATTTTGACTTTGAGCAATTACTTTATTTTAATTTCAATGTTCAATTTTTTGTCTCTTTCGGGGAGGGTTTCATTGAGTGGAGCGAGTAATTTTATAACTAAAATAACATAATTGGAATGTTTTATGGAAATTAGTGAAAATCTGAAGAGTTGAAGTGCAGGAATTTTTTCATTTTCGTTGAACAAAAAATTTTGGGAAAATTTGAGATCATTTTAAAAAACCGACGGATACAATTGTAAATGAGTACTGAGTATTCAGTATTTTGTTTTTACATTTTACAGACTCTGTAGATTGAGAATTTATTTATTAAAAAATTCGGGGGGATATATTTTTTTCATTTTCGGTAAATGAAAAATTCTGTGGAAATCCATGCCATCAGAAATCCAACGAATAACATTGTAAATAACAATGATTCAGACTTGGATAAATATCCCGCCCTGTAATTGCAATTCACAGGCTCTCTAAATTACGAGTTTGTGTATTTTTTTTCCCGCTCAACTGAATATTGCACACGCTGTGGTTAATTTATTTAATCGAACATTGTTATTGGGCTTGCGTGTTGTTTCAGTCAGTTTGAATGTCGGTATGGGTACTGTGGAGAGTTATAACGAGACCTTAGGGATTTGGCTGGGTTAAGGACGGGGGAACCTGGCAGTTGGGAGCCAGGGAATAAACTAGAGATGACGGATGAGTGACGGTGTCGAGATGGGTTATTATGGATGGGGAATTGAGTCGGAGCGCGAATAAATGAGTTCTGAACTTTGAGTTTTTATCTTAATTTCAAATGACAAAAATCCTCGATAACCAATACGACGATAACGATTTAAAGAAAAGCTAATCTGGCGTTGGAATAGGATCCGTTGAATCGCTGGGCGACTGTGAAATAGGAGTCGAAGATAAGCTCAATAAAAAAAAAACAATTCACTCGACAATCCGAATGATAAACCGGCGCAATTTGTTTCGCCATTCCCCGAAACATCCCTAATTCATTTCAATTTTCCTCGTCCAAAGACAGTAAAAATTTCAATCGATTTTTATTCCATCCGGCAATTTTCGTGACAAATGTTGACGCTGAATATGAGCTTAGAAATTGCCCCTGACCCCCGCTGGTGGAGCCAAATGTTTGCCACATAACGCGCGAGAAGCTGAGATGTAAAATATTTACGAATGGATTAAATCGCCGTCCACCGACACTGACGGAAGTAATTAGTAATTAGTGTTCTCAATAAAATTTTATTTACACCAACCATCATTTGCGGGATAATTTTCAAGTAGATATAATTCTGAATTGAATACCAGTTATCTCTTCTTGAGGTACATTTTATTTGGAGAAAATATAACTTGTCGAGGGTTAAAGTGCCCCTTATTGTTCACAAGAAAAACATTATTTTATTTCTCTTCTAATTGAAAGTTGATTGTCCTCAGAAATTCTTCGGTTTACCCAGACATTGGCATCCTTTTTATACCTGAATGCGATCCTATACCAATCACCACAATCCTGGGTTGTTGTAAGTATCTTACAATTGAATTGAGCATTTTATGTATCAAATCAAGAAAAATATCATTACTCGGAAGAAACTCGGGGGATCGTAATAAGCTGTCGTCAAGTTTTGAGGAGTTTACATTTTTTGCGTTAGGAAAGAACCGAAGGAATCTATACTGATAGAGTTAAAAATTATGGAGCCACTCTGCAGAAATTAAAATACTGCAAATTTCGTCCAATAAGGAATACAGAATTTAAAGTTCAATTTAAAAATCCACTTCATCCACAAGAACAATTTTTAATTCCTTCATCACTGCAATCTCCTCTTCGGTTCTAATTTTTGATTGATTCAGGGAAGTAGAAATTTTTTGCAGAAGAGATTATATCGGCTTATAAAGAATAGAACGTTATGACACAAGTGAAAAAAAGTGCTCTTTTTTCAGTATTGATGAGCGAAGCGGAACAAAAGGTTTCCTTTTTTCGCTACTGCAGTAAAATATTGTTCGACACACATGAACAAAGGGAGTTTCCAACTCGTGTCATTACAACCCTCGCCTCTGGCTCGGATTTGAACCCTCACACTCGTTAAAAACTGGTTTTCTGTCGACATGGACCGAAAGTGAGCATTCTAACCTCGTTTGGTTCGGTCAGAAACGCTCACTTTCGTCAATTTTGGCAGAAAAATCGTATTTAACCCTCGAGAGGAGAATCAGACAAGCATTCCGCGCGTGCTTACAACCGTGATTGCACGTGAGGACGACTTGGCTACTTTTCCTCCCTAGGTGAAAAATATCCTATTTTTCATTGGTATCGAAAAATAATATTTCTGCCTACATGGACTGAAAGTGAGCATTCTAACCCCGCTTCGCCTGGTTAGAAACGCTCACTTTCGTCCGTTTCGTCGGAAAAATCGTATTCAACCCTCGGGAGGAAAATCAGACAAGCATTCCACACGTGCTTACAACCCTCGCCTTCGGCTCGGGTCGTAATTTTGAACGCGAGGACGTCTACTTTTCCTCTCTAGGTGAGAAATATACTATTCGATTCTTCTGGGGGAATACATCCACTCCGATAGCAAGAACTATTTCACTTGATCCCAGTAAATATTTCTTACCGGCTTCATTCATTTAGAATTACCTAAAAAAAATAATCCTCCCTCCGAGAACAGAAAATCCTGATAAAAACAAGTTTTTCTATCAGTGCAACGAATACCCAGTGAGTTATATTTGTTCAGCAGTTTCTTTTCCACAGTATTCAGATAATCTGGCAATATTCTGATCTTTTACCTCGCGCGTTGGCAAATTTATAAAAAGGGGAAAGAATGCGAATGAGAGCATAATCGAAAGAGAAAAAAAAAACTTGTGACCTGTTTTTACATTACGAGAGTTGGAAATTCAGTGGGCGTAGCCTCGGGAGGACTGTTTCACTGGAGCCGATGTAAATGGCACAGCAAAATATCTTAACGCTTTTCATAAGATCCTTAATAATCTTAATATCCGCGCGACTATGATCTTGCTAGCTGGCAGCAGCAGAAACCATTCCCAGGGGGTTGGGGGGAGTCTAATACCACCGCCGGAGAAGTTCTGTCGCATGTACCAAAGGAAAGATACTTATGTCGTTATTACATATATGCAGATTACTGTGTATTATGTGTGTACGCGGAGGGCAATATTCAATAAAAAATTACGTACTTATCTTCTGGGTAATTCCAGAGCCAAGTGTGCTTGCAGGAAATTTTTTTACTTTCACGGAATTTTCACCGGATTTTTATTAAACACATAATAAATTTTTTTCATTTTACCTAACGCAATTTTTCAACTCAAGTGGGGGAGAAAAAATTGAAAAAAAATTACTCTCAGTCCCGAGGACATTCTGCAATATCTCAAAATTTTTTACAACTCTCCTTCTCATGTACTGAGAAAAAAAATCTAATTTTGCCAATCAAAGGTTTCTCGACTAAGAATATAAAGAAAATTTTACTGAGACATTTGGGGTATTTGGTTGTCCACAACAAATGGTTAGCGAAATTATTTTTTTTTGCGAGTGTAAATAAATATTCTGCGAAGGAGTAAATGTTTTAATTGAGTACTCTTTCGAGTGATTATTACTGTCTTAAACTACGCGCGAGTTGAATTATTTTCATTTAACGCGATCAAACTTGACTTTAATGGCAGAAAAATTCTCGTCATAAATTTCGGTCGAGATGTTGTGTATTCTTATTACAAGTTTTTGTTATTCCTCGTATGAAAAATGTAATATTTCAACGTCGGGTGGAAGATTCAGTGACAAATTCGAATATTACCGCGTCGCCGCATTAGAAGATATGACGCCTCGCGGGAGTGACTGGCGTTGATGCAGAATATCATGTATTTATGTAGTATTCTCTGGTGGTAGACAAATACCCACGAAATTCGGGACTAGGGTATTGAGCAAATATTCAAATTTTATGGATAATTTATTTAGTCTGGCGATGGAGTTGGATTGGCTGGTTTTCCCGAAAAAATCCCCACTTCCCCATTTTTCTCGAAATTTTTTTGAGGGACGGGGATTCGTGAGGGTCTGGGGGGCACTCCAATTTCCCCAGGAATCGACTGGACTCACCCTCGGTCGTCTATCGATTTTAATTCCCGAGAAATCCTCAATTAGACCTCATATTTTGCGACCGCCGCTGGAAAAATGGCCCTCGCGATTTTATTTTCGCTCCAGCGGGTTTAAAACTGCCGCGAATGGAGTTTTGAAGGCTTGGGGGGGGGGGCTACGGCGACCTAAAATTTCCCCAGGAACCAAATGAACTCATTTTTGGTCTGATATCTCCTTTAGTTCTCGCGAAAATCCGAAAAATGGACCCACGGGTGTCCGCCGGCGACGAATCCCCTCAGTTTTCCAGCAAACTTCGCTCTATAGCCTTCGCTCTTCGCTCCGAAGGCGTCCAAAAATGCCCCTTCAAATACTCTCCCGCGGAATTTTCCTGCAGCAATGCCAGGCCTGAAGTGATCGAAAATAAATCCATTCGGCGAAATTAAATTTTTTCTCAGTCCATTTGAATCCCATAAAAAAATAATCTCTATTTTCACTGATAACATTGATCACAGGTAGCACGCAAGCCCGATAACTATTTTCCCGAGTAAATTCTCCCCAGTTTACGGAAACTGTGAAATGCAATTACGAGCTAGGATATTTCCCCACGGTTGAATCGTCATTATTTACAATTTTATCCGTTGGATTTCAAACGATAAGTGATCCAATGGTTTGACTTGGTCTCGCACTATGGGGATCGATTTCGTTGAAGTAATCTCGTGTGTGCCTCGGGGAGAAGAGAGCATCCTCCTAGTACTGGAGACGAGGAGAACACACACCGGATGGGGCTGCATTATAAAGTAGAAAATGCCTCATGGGATTTCCGGCTGGTGGTAAAAGGGTTTTTGGGGTTAGGGATAAGAAGACCAGTATCCGGGGGATAGCCAGGAGACTTCGATAAGACTCGGGGTAACGTTAGTTATAGGTTATAGCTGAATTGAGGGGGATGAACAAAGAAAATGAAATGGGGGTGGGGGGAAATGTAGTGAACACAGGACTGGCGAGAGGAAATAAGAAGAATGGGACAAAGGGAAGAGTTGGCGGACCGCGGGGATGGGAATTCCTTCGATTATTGGTCGGCAATCGGGACTTGCTTTGAAGTTCCAGGCGGGGACGCCTGTTCAACCTCTTGAGAATCATTCCTGGGATTATTGGCTCTTCGGCACTAGAGGGGGGGGAGAAGCAGCTGTGGATTTGGCGGAATTCATTTTGGGGAGTCGTCAGGGGGTGCTCAGAGTATGAGAGAAACTGGTGTCGCGAATTGAGACCATAGTCCGCCCTTTTCTGAGGGATTTTTGAAAATTGAAAAATTTACGGGTTTTAGGGGTGAAATTTTACGATGGGGTGTGGATTCTAGGGGTTTCAGGTGTGCTATTGATGGATTTAAAACAATTTTATTTATCATTTGTTTATGATTAATTATCTCTACGGTCTGATTCGATTTCTTTTTAAAAAAAACTCTTTTATCTTCTTTTTAAAAGCATTTCCCGAGTTCCATTTTTTAATTCCTACAAAATCGCCTCTTTTAAAGCTAAATATATCGCCAAACCACCACATCATTAATTGTTTTAAATTGAAAATGTAGAATTTCATTAAATGTAATTATTCAACTCGGAAATTGATTTCCCACCGGAAACCTGGTTTTTCCGTTAATCTCGATGTGCACAAAATTACACTATCATTTGGAGAAAAAAAACAAAAAGAAATAATACATCAGTTCCACTCCGACATTCCAAACTTTTCGCTCGCGCTCTATCCACCTGAAATACCTACTAATGCACTCGAGAGTAAAAACACGGAGAGACCCGTGTCGTCTACTCGGGTACATGTACACATTCAGAGATATCTTCACTCGAAACACAGCTTTTGTTCTATATATTCGCTGGCGGGGGTGGTCGTCTGAGTGGTTACGCTAGACGCTTGTGAATCACAAACCAGGTGAATCAAGCGTTTCAACCGAACCATAGAAACATTGCCTTCCCAGAAACATGGTACCCACCTTCCTCATTATTGTGATACTACCGACAATCTGCTTACGAGATTGAAACAGATTCGTCATTATTCCTGGAATCCTGTTTCACACACAGACGAACTCATTCCCGGTACTTCTAGTATATACATTATATCGTGGGCAAATGTTGTTACGGGACTCTTAACGACGTATGTCAATTATTCAAGACTGCAAAATCTGGGATTGAGGGCGAATCATTCCACTCGTCACTTCATTTTCACCTGCACGGGAGGAATAGAAAATTATTTCTATTTAAAATAATTTTCAATCGCATAGGTCCCAGGAAATCTATAATATTCTTCTGTCCGAGTGCATCTGAAGATCTTTTTCCTTCAAATGCGAACCTCTCGAGCGCTCCGCGAACGATTGAAATAAGGAGAAATTTTCGTTCGCCAGTTTGGAGCCCGGTAGAACATTGACCCAGTTGGAGAGCTTTGGGGGGCATAAATCGCAGGTCTGGCCGCCGGGGTTTGTGCCAAAAATTCAACGAGCCGATTTTGCAGTCTGAAAGAACAAAAAAAAACGGCCAACGTATCGCAATTGTGTACGATAAACGGATATACGTCGATTTTTTACAACTTTGTGTGTATCAGTAGCCGTAAAGTGTGGCCCAGTGATCCATTACGTTTTTTTTTTTTATCACAGCCGAGCAAAGTGTGTCGATTATTTTCCGGTAATTTTCCACACTGGAGCATCGACGCACTTGCATTGCGTGATCGGTATTTTTATTGGCACGTGCAGTTAAAAGTTGAGCATGAGAATAGCCCCGATCAGTCATGTAGTCAGGGTGAGACGGGAAATTGTAATAGCAGTCAAAGTTACTAGTATTCCGTGGATCCGGTGTACATGTACTCCACTGGGAAGAGTAAGATGGATGTGGGAGCATTCTAACCACCCCTGGAAATCCCACCAATAGTGTATAGCCCACTGGATCTGCAATTATAGCCCGTTATGCGATCACGTCTTGGCCGTGTAACATGGACGTGATCCCTCGTGAGATATCCCTTTGCCATTTTACCTCGCGCCCTAGCGCATCATATCTGGTAGCTGGCGTAATTAGAGGTATATTGGCGGCGATCGGTTGAGCAAGGGCAATTAACAATTTCACGCTTTGTCAAATCGAGGTAGTCATGGATGTATTAAATTCTATAATTAGGAAATCATATTTTTGATAATTGCCAGGATTATTATGATCGTTTTATTAATTTTATTTAATTGAATGGTAATATATGATGATCATTTTAGAATCGTCACCTGGCAATGATTAATTTGGTTTGTCGATTTATTACATGATTAATATATTGAGGGGTAGTATATTTCCGGTCTGTCGTTGTGGGGTGTTTACTCGCGTGGAGTTTGGTGAGCCGAGCCGTTGGCGAGGCGGCCAACCACGCGAGTCAAAAAACCCCAGAACGATAGCCCAGAAACGATACTTTTCCCTAGTGATTTCACTTTTTCGAGTTCGAGTAAAAGCCCGTACCAATTCCCGAACGAGGGAAAATGAAGAGCAGTACGGAATAAATATTATTTTGATAATGAAATATTTTTCTGACGAGAATTTTCCGGCATTTGTTCATGAAAAACTTATATCTCTGGCAAAATTATATCTATTTCTTTTTTAGTGTATTTCATTGAAACTGTAAAGAGCCCTCTCCTCATCTGTACAATTTCCAATTTTTTGCCAATCGATTATTCATAAATTTTCCCCAAAAAAATTCATAATCCTCGAAATTTCTCCCCTCAACAATCATCAAAAATCCGGAATATATCCATCCAATTCCCCCCCCCCCCCCCAAAAAAAACGCATTCCACTGAGTCAATTTCAATAAAACACAAGCAAACACTCCCTCGGAATCGGCCCAATTGGAAGCTTCCATTAATCCCAATATTATCCAAGCAAATATCCCCTCAATGTTTAAAACATCACCGCACCATATCCACAAACAGAATTCAGTTAATACTCGTCACTGCCTTCTCCTGTAACCCCCCCCCCCCCCCCCCCCCCCCCCCCCCCCCCCCCCACCCCCCCCCCCCCCCCCGCCCCCC
>JAPYZN010002435.1:0-21094 GCA_030522865.1 Psyttalia lounsburyi
CCCCCCCCCCCCCCCGATGTTATTGCCTAACCCATTCCAGAGGCGTACAGACGTATCCCATTCTCCATGCATAGCATTCCGAGAAATCTGAGAATATGACTTGTGAAACGGAGCCATAAATTCGTCGACTGTTGGCATTCTACCTTTGTCAACCTATTCCACTCTTGTGTCATCCTCAAATGATTTGCTTTTGTGTCCAAAGACATCACGAGTTGCCATCGTATTTGGAAAAATTCTGGCCAACGAATTCCCCGGGCATGTACATCCGGAATGATAAATTTGCGGGTACATCACACGAATACATTCATTCTCGTCAATGCCAAGCGATGTTGTTGGATGGAATGATCGTAGTGGAGGATTTCGGAGTGAGTGGTGCGTCCTCTGACGAGCGCGTCACTACACCACTACCAGTGTCTGTCGAGCGCACTCAATGAGCGAACGGCAGACCGTTGGAATAGCTGGGGCCGGCGGTGAGACGAGGGGATGTCCCTTAAATCTCTACCTATCGCCTCGTAAACCGTCGAGATACTGCCACCTCACACAGCGTCACTGTATGTTACGTATATACATCTGCGTTGTCTGCGTTTCACTGTCTTCTCTCTCGGCTGGAATCGATATGCCGTGTCCATTCGATGCGTTCGGGGGGTAGTCTCCTCGTGCCATAAATTTCACGGACACACCAAGATTCCCGATTGGCAGCCAATCGCAGGTATGTCATACATGCAGATGATTCTGGGAAGGAGAAAAGATGTCTTGGGATGACTTTTCGAAGGTTTACCAGAAAACAAATTATTGGACCTTGAGAGGGACACTATTGTAGTCGGATATGATTTATAATATTCACTATACCGAGTTTAAAAAAACCTGTTGTAAGAGGAGCTCACCTAAAGAAAAAAATAATTTGTTTATCATAAAGAATTTCTTCGATACCAATTCTCAAAATTAGAAATCAATTGATTTTTTTATCGAGAATCCATCTAATTACGAATTTTTTACTTACCGTTACATTTTTTCTCCATATTTCATCGTATTCTTCTTCTTTAGAAATTCAGTCATTCTGATTTCTATCGAAAAAACATTTCGGAAATATTTTCAAGCCATACAAAATGAAGACTATTTAAAAAGAAAATAGTTTGGAATTTTTTGTTGGTTTGATTTCTCGATTATTTTTTCTTCTTTCAATAAAAAAAAATGAATAAATCTGTTTTTTTAAACAAGTTTTGTTTTCTTGTGGTAAGACCCCCCCCCCCCCTTTCCATAAATATTTTGCAAGGACAAATAATTCTTTCCACTTGACATATTCAATTTCAAAGACTGACTTCACCGATTGATTTTCAATAGAAATAGAAAAAGTCATTTGAGCACTTGTAGGATTTCGTTCCCCTCACTCAATCACATTGACAACTCATCCTTACGACGTGTTTACGAGAGGCATGTCGCCTCAGCCAAAGTGATTGAACAGAAAGCACCAGGAGCGCTGAGACCACGTGTCGGGATCTTGAATTATCGATCAATAATGTCGAACCATTCGAGCAGCAGTTCGTGAATATATGATGTGTTCATTCAGTTTGGCGAGAATGATTGAGCTTTGCGGAGGGACAATCTGTCAATCCGATGGTGTTTTCGATGTATTTCAAGACCCTCTAAGAAAATGTATACAAAAAAATTTTTTACCGATTTATTTCATCACCTGTAAACATCCTCCAAATGTCGTTTCATGAATTACAAAATGAGCAGTAATTTGTCAAACTTTCATCGCTTGACAAATATCTTATTTAAGTCGTTAACACGTGATATGAAAAAGGAGCTTTTTTCTGGGGAATATTAGCTCTGTCAACTTTCGAGCTGGATAGAATAATGAAATGTAAGAAAAATCTCAGGACACACAATACCCATGTATTGACTTACAGCGAGGGTCAACGTTGGCGCTCTGCACTGCAGGGAAACCCGTCACCGCAAAGTTTTTTGTCGAGTTGAATTTGTTTAAGAATACCCGCGACGTTGGTAACCGGGGATAAAAAGACCCTGCGGAGGACGAGAATCAATACTCCCAAAGTCTCTAGACTTATAATTTTTGAGAGTTTCCCTCGGCAACGATCTCTTTTTTTTCCACGTTTCTCGAGAGTTTTTCCCCATCTCTCCAATTTGTTCTTTTTCTGGATACCCGATGAGAACAGCAGTTTCAAATTCCTGTCTTCTGAAAGTTCGCGGACAGTGCAAAGTATGGAAAGTTCAATATTTGAAATATCAGTTGACAATGAGAAAAATTAATACTTCAATTGATCGGAAGAGTGTAAATGGTATTGGAGGGAGCCGGCCATCGGACGGAAATAAACGAAATAAAACGGTAGAAAATTTTTCTGCGACCAAATATTTACATCAGTTGCTGATTAATGACAGGCTCGTCTAAAATAAAAATTTTTATGTAAATCTAAGTGATCAAAATTCGGAGGAAAATGCATTTTCTCCTCTTTCCCAAAAATTGACTGATTCCAGTTAATACTCAAAAAAAAATCCTGGTGACTGTTTTCTAAAAAATATATTCAAGAAATAAATTGGAGATTTTTGGTGAGTTCCTTTTTTCATAAAAAAAAAATTAATTTCGACTTTTAAGCGTTGGGAGATAGAAAGTAAAATGAAAAATCAATTTTTCCAGAAATGAAAACATTTTTTTCTTGAGCTGACCCCATAATAGAGCCTCATGTCATTTTCCACCGCAAAAGCTCTGGATTAATCACGATCAATCGGACCCATTCACTCGGAACCATTCTGGTGAATTGCCGCCCTGGTGACCGTTAATCGAGACCAATTCCGATGGGGCTTACTCATTTGGTGGTACGAATAGAGCCACCAAAAAAGATAGACCGCACAGCGAGCGAGAACTCCTCTACCCCGAGAATAAACCCGAGAGTTCATTGGACACCTCCACAATTTTATGTGAAATTTTTTGGTCAACCGCAAGAGCTAGATACTATCGTAGCTGGGTTACGTGTGGTAGGAAATTGAAGATCTAGAAAAGGGTCGAACCGGTGGGAAAAGTGGAGAATGAGGGTGTGAGGTATATACCCCACCACTGCATGTGTAAACTAGGGCGTAGCCAGCGACTGTTGAATCGATATCGGTTCACTCTTCTGCAATTTTGTTTATCAAAAATTGGGAAAATCCTATTACATTTCCACTCAAATCAACCAAATAATTTTTCATCAATTACCTATTCAACTTGTAGTTCACCCCATACTGTATCTCATCACTCTTACCCGTTCACTCTTCTCCGATTGTGTTAATAAACAATTATGAAAATCGAATTACATTTCAGCTTTTCCCAACAACTCCATATTCATTCCCAAACATATTGATTTCACTCTCCCAGCCTCACAGTAAAAAAAAAACAACAGGAGCCACACACCCATTGAATTGCTGACCCTCCCCAAATTTGTTCAAGATGAGAATCTATCAAATTCACAAGATAATTTTTCATTAAACACCCATTAAACTTGTAGTTCACTTCATAGCGTATCTCATCAACAAATTTCCGGGCATATCCTCCATAGGTTCCTGTAGGTCAGGCTGAGATCCATATCCGGCCTCACCACTGTACTTCCCGAGGGCCATGTCTATGAGTGAGAAGGGACATCCCGAGAACATGGTATCGCACCTGACGCCGTTGCGGCCTGCACGATGGGCGTCTGTGTAAATGTGATGTTCCATTGGCTCGTGGGACAGCAACAGCCTCTTCAGTGGTAACCTACAGAAACACGATAGAATTAATGAAATATCATAACTGAATGGACAATTCGTCCGCATGCTGTCAGCCATCCAATATCTTGCTGGAGTAGCATTGAACATCAGAAGAACGTCAATGTCATTACAACAGAATTGTCCAGAATGAGGATTAGTCGTACGTGACAACAATCTATTCGTCAGCAGAGGAATTCAGCTGAGGATGGCTGTGCGGATGACATTGCTACAATGGCTTCTGCATTTGTCCAGCATATCATACTCTGACTTTGGATGAAAGTTAGACTGACAGAGATGCAAAACTCTCTCGGAAAATACTTCGTCGGCGAAACGAGTGTTCCATTCAAGAGAGACAAGCTTCCTTCGATGAATCGAATGGAAGCTTGTCAGAGCTGTCCGAAGAACCAAAAGAGCATGATGTACACTCTTGATCAGAACTAATGGCTCTCCTTCATCCACAGCTGAACCCCATAAAGTAGATGCTCTCAACACATAAGATTCAGCATCCAAACCAAAAGCATTCACTCAATAAATCATGAGACAATCCTGCTGCGGCTCCCCTACCGCAATCCTCCTCACCCAACAGCGGCATTTCATAAAATGTCCCCCCACCATTTCGATAAATATTTCATGCTAAACTTGACATGCGAACGATTGTCACGAACTGTGGGATTTAATCGCCTTCACAGGTAAAGTCCCACCCGTTTGAGTGAAAGGAGAGGTTTAAAAGAACCGTAACTTGGATTCGACTGTTACTGAAGGATCGATCGACAAGAATCCACGAATGATTACACCCAGTATTCTCCCCGAGGATCACTTTTCGAAATCGATTCCTTGGATCGGAACACCCTCCCAGCACAACCCCACCTAGTGAATAAGCAAAGCCCCACCGGAATTGCAGCAATCTTTAACAGTTCGACGCCCAGAAGCATCGACTTTGGCTCCCTCCCCATTTATACGATCAGCTTTGAAAATACTGGGGGTGTATCGTATGCAAAAAAAGCAAGCGTGAAGCTCATGGAATTGGGTAGCGTCTTCATTTGCTCACATGGAAGGCTATTCGTATTTTTCATGCTTACGAGAAAGCTATACGCATCATCTCTTCAATGAGGGTGTTTCCTTTTGGCATCAATCGCTGCGAGGCTTCGCAGAGGGCGCGCTGTATACACGTCCGTCCTTGAAAGCCCATTCTGCAACACATGTTGGTGCAATAAAAATTAGAGGCTTTCAAATAAAGTTCACGACAACAGTTGAACATTTGCCAAAGTTACGGGTTTTTTTATTCAGATCATTTCAGCTGCTCTTCGCCGAATTCATTGTAAGAATAAATTCTCAAAGCAGCTGTAACTATATGACATAAACGCCTTCATGAGGGCTAATCATCCATCGAGTTGCAGAATATCTCTTTGGATTAAGCTAAAGTGGAGAAAAATATATTACTGCAGCCGCTGAATTTGAAAAGGTTGAGGAAAACGAACTGTAAGAAAATAGAGAGAGAGCCATTGAACCTTTTCCTTTGGAAAGAAGCTTTCATTAGTTTCCTGACCACCCTCTTCAGCTGGACTCCGTACCTTTCGTGAAACTCCTATTTCATCGTAACGTATATATACACATACTAAATCATGAAGTTCGAACGTTGTCTTTTTTCTCTCAGTTCCTTCACGAAAAACCGGTGGAATGGATGGAGACGGGATGATGGGATAGTCTTTTAGTTTATTCCTCTCTTTGATTTTGTATTTTTGGTTATTTTGTGGTGGAGTCCTTCTGGCGAATCACCGGAACTCGATGGGGAGGGCTAAATCACGATATCTTATCTGGAAAGTTGGGATTTCAGACGGAGACGAGTAAGCTTGGGTCTCTCCACTCGAAAAACAATTTTGCAAAAACCTTGTAAATGCAGCGGAAAGCGAACTCTACGAAATGCTAATCATTAGTCTCAAATATTCAATTCATAAGTGTATGCATGCAAAGTAGTTGCCGGCGTAGTAAAAGTTTCATTTCTAAATGAGAATTTTCCAAAATTATCGCTCACTTCACAACAAAAAAAAACCTCAGTATACCTGGAGTTTCAAAAGGAGAGAGAAATTCCGGCGCTGTAGAGCTTTAAACATTCAGCTCTCCAGCGAAACAACACCTGCCGATGGAGAGCTAGAACAATAAAAATAGTGAAGCTCCTCAACTCTTCAACTAAACCGTTATCGTTCAAATCCACTCACTCGTTTCGACAAAGTTGAAGGAGGAAACTCGATCTGTTTGCTGGAAAAATAAGAGAAATCTATTATCACCCCTGAATTCCAAGTAATCATTGATTGCATTCGCCTGGCAGCAATTCACGCCCGCCCCCCCCCCCCCTCCCGCCGCGAGAAACAAATGATTATAAAACATCTCCTACGCATGTGACCCTATTTTTCAATCCCCCATTTGAGGGAATTTTTGCTTTCGCCCTTGAGTCTGCGAAAAAAAGATCAGGAGAGGACTAAAAAAAAACATTCCCCCTTTTTTTCCGTAGCCGCCCGACGAACTCCGACAATAGAAAAGGGAGAGTCGACAGCGGTCGGCTGTCATGCCGGTGTCCGGGTAATTGAAAACGCGCATGAAAATAGAACAAAAAGTCGATAAACGCGAATTGTCGACGTCTCTCGCTCTCATCTACCGTTGCTACGACGGTTAGTCGAGGGTGAAGAATAAAAAAAAAATATATAAAATCGAGAGACGAGCGCACGATAGAAGGGATGAAAGAGGAAGAACACTGATACGCTGGCGATGGTGGAGGAGCAGAGCTCGTCGGTAATAAGAGCGAGGATAGAAGAAGATTTTGCGAAGCGCCTCGACAATTCACTGTAAACGGTGGCCATTAATTTGGAGAGTTCTTAGGGAGCGTGAGGTAGTCTCTGAATGAGCCCGGAGAGTCGTTCGAATCCAACTGCTCGGCGAAAAAGCATCTGTGAAGAAAATGCGTTATGCTCCCCGTGGACTCGTTCTCCAGTTGTAAGAAGAGTGAATTAGTTGAGTTGGGATCGAGGGGGACGGGGGAGAGAATTATGGGGAAAGGAGGAATTAATTATTTTGTGATTGTGGTGCAACTGTTTGATTGTCGTTGAAGAAAAATTGTGGTCTTGAAATTGTCGGTTGGAGAAATGTAGGTGAAGTCATGAGGGAATTTGACTAGATTTTTTGCCAATTGGGGATGGAAAATTCGGACTCTACAGTGGAAAATGACCAATCGATGAGAATTTACTGGCCTCAGTTCGTAGCAACTCACGAAATCACGGGAATCTACAGAAATTTTAGTAATTCGCAGCTAATCGTGACAGAGTCGTCTGTCTGAATGATGAATCAGCTGTAATTGACAGAATATTTATAGAAAGTCCATAAGAACTTGAAGCGGATCATTGAAAATCCCAGGAATCCACTGCCACCAACTGCAACTTACAGACAATTCACGGGAATCCAGCCCTTGTAATAATTAATGGCAGAACCACATCTGATAACATCGTCAGCCCTCGAAAGCTAGATCTATCACTTAAGTATTCAAGAAGTTGGGAAGCAATCATCCACTGGATTATTTTGTCCTGCGGTGATAATAGATTCTCACTCAGTAACTTAGTAATTTAGGAAAATCCGCAGTTACTCAGAGCAAGTTCATAAGAAATTCAAACAGATCCACTGTTGATGGCAAGTCGCAGCAAATCCACGACAACCCATTGGAACTCATTGCAACTCGTAGCGAATTACAGAAACTCAGACGATTAATGGAGTAATCACGGTAATTTATAAGAAACTCAACCGTCAAAGGTGGACGTCTTCTGAAGGAATGCTCATGAAGTCGTGAGAACTTTGTTTATTAGAACCTCTTTGCTCATCCGCGTCTGCTTCCACTTCACCTGCTTCTCAGGTGCATCTGCAGACTGTAATCATCCACAATTTTTTACACTCGCTCCAGCATTTATCGCATTAAAATAAGGGAGAGGGGGGTAAAACGGGCAATCCTCCGTTGACAATTACTCGAGAATGAAAAGGCGGAATGTCGCAATGTGTCATTCATTTTCAACTTATTTTTACAATCTTGAATGGAAAATTTGAGTCGTCTAAATCGGAGTATTTAATCTGGTGGTATTGACGAGTAATAAGATTCCCCCCCGCCCCCTCTGTCACTTTAAAATAATTCTCCGCGAAAATAGAATGCAGCAGGTGACGCACATGAATGAGGGTCAAGACAGCCGTAGAACATGACAACCGCTGGTGAAATCCTCTGGAGTAAATGGAATAGGGGGAGATAATGGTACGGGATAGTCCATGGAGAAAGCCGACGGACCATTTATCCATTCCTCGGGCCAACGACCAGGAAAAATAGTTTCCACCAGCACTAGTCGTGTTCCTGATATATAACCAGATTTATCCTCATCACCTTGGGAATTGATTATTTTTATGCTCGGGCTCATTTAAAAAACAACAGCTTCGCTGGTTTTTGAGGGATGTGAATAATTTATTTGAATTACTTCAGGTGCAGCTGCATATTCATTGCTAAAAGTGAATATTTGTATTCATTGTTGAGTTAAAATATTGTTGACATTACACATGAATAAAATGTGAAATATTTTCACGTAATTTGGGGAAATAATGGAATGTTTGAGAGTCAATGGTCTTTGATAAAGTAATATGTGGAAAATATATAAATTTGACCGACGCTGGCCGAAGTGGTTAAAGCGCACGGCCGGACAGCGGAACCCGACGGGCACGGGTTCGAGTCCAGATTGGGGCGTGGGGTTTTTAATCTTTCGGCAACCGTCGAACGGGAGTCTAGATATCAAAAATTATAGAAAACGGGGGAAAAAGCTTTCTCTGGGGCGAGGAGTTGCTCCGGCCGACATCCAAGCTAAGCAGCGTTGAGCTGGGTTAGTACTTGGATGGGTGACCGCTTAGAAACATCTCGCTCGCACAAAGCGGCGTAGTATATTCATCTAGTCAGTGTGACAGATGAATACATTAGGGCACTGCACAATCGGCCGGCTGTGCGATTGGGGTTTTACATGGTTGCCCGCGCAGTCCTAGCTCGAATGGGGCACAGCTAAGTGTAAGACGGCCATGATACCGCAGATAATAAAGAGAGGAAAAGTGGGAGGGAGAGGCAGGCTAGAGGAAAATCGAGAAAATACTTCGATAAAACCAAGGAAATTACAAATAAAAAAAAATATAAAAAAAGCTTTCTCTGATTAAGCTTTTCCATGGTTTCCCTTGGTCACCATGAGAGCCTGTGATGGCGTAAATTAGAAGGGGGGGAGGGGGGGGGGTGTAAAAACCCGAGGAGGGTATATGTGGCAGAATAAATAAATAATAGTATATTTCGTAACAAGTGAAAAAAAATGTTTTCGACGCGAAGCGGAGAGTGACTGAAAAGTACTTTTTTTGACACATTGAGATGAAAAATTATGTTCGTAACTCGTGAAAAAAGTGGTTTTTGACCCGTGGGATTATATCCCTCGCCTTCGGCTCGTGATATAAACCTCCCACTCGCCAAAAAGTATTAAAAATCTATTGAGTGCACTCACGCATTCATGATCACTTCCAACTTGTTGTAGAGGTCTCTACGATGTCGTCGTTTAATGTAGTCGTAATCCGATTTGCGATAGTAGTATTTTTTGCCGTTATCGAGATTGTAGTACCGATTACCGGTGTTCTTGTACCAATTTCTGTACTTGAGTGAATTCTCATTTCTGATATGATCCTTGTTTAGGTTGTAGTGGTACTTAGATGGAATTGGCCGGTCCTTGCGTAACTGAAGAAATGGCTCGAGTGCTGGTTTACTCTCGTTGGGTAAGTCATAGGAGATGCCCCAATTGAGACCCTCCGTGAAGATATTATCGGGGGTCAATGTGTGGATTGTCATACAGAGGGCTATCTGTGGGAGAAGTTCCGGGGTTTGGGGATTTATTCCGGAAATTGTGACTATCATAGCTCACCCATAATAATTTTGTGAATTAAGATAACGTCAAAATTTATAGAATTTAGGAGGGTCTCGAGGGTAAATATCAGTGTGATTATCATTGGGTTGATTTTAATATTCATAAGGAGAATAAACTAACAAAAATCAGGCAAAGTCCTAGTCTAATTTTTTTTTAATGTGTAGATTACTTAATTAATCGCTCTTTTTGAAAAATAAATTTCACAGTGAAGATTATTGATTAATTTATCTATTTTTTATTCTTCTTCCAATGAATTGGGATACTCCATGAAAAATATGCATCAACAACTTGAGATTTACTTTTTTTTTGAGGAAAAATTATTGTTTGTTCAATAGATAAGTCGATTTGGTATAAATTTCATAATTCAAATTTGAAAATGAGTATTCTTCGTAGTTTTAGACATTGACGATAACTGGAGGAACAGCTCGAAGAAAGCTCTCGAGAAAAAATTATTTTTGTTTTTCGAAAAAAATTAATGCCTTAAAATAATAAAACTTAAAATGGGAATTTAATTTCTTTTGTTCTCAATTTTAAGTGTTCGGAGACAATGTAGATCTAAAAAAATCGGATTTCCGAGGGAACATCACACGCGAAATGGTATTAAAAATTATTTTTATTTTTTCAAAAAGCGAGAAACTTTTTACTCGAGCCTTCACTTAAAATTGAAAAGATATCTTAACATTAGCCGTAATTTTTTCGCCAGCAGTTCGGCATTATTAGTGCGAGATTAATCTACCTCGCTCTTGCCACCAACGACTCCTCGAGCGCCTGACCAAAACAAAACAAATCACTTACGGAGAAGCTCGAGCCCTCCGGAAAAACAACATAACGTCTCCTCCTGGACAGCGTCTTCCCCTCTCCATTCGACTCAGACACAGTAGCCAGGGCACTAAATAGAATACACAGCGTCAATCCCCAGTGGCTCCACTCCATAACTTCCAATTCTCTCCAGAATGATCCCAAAGTCACCAAAAACCCTGAAAGAAAGCCAAACACTCTTAGTTAATGAAACACCCAGAACCAATATCCAGTCCAAAAAGTAGTCTTCAATATTTATCCAAGTGAATAATGAAAGGAGCGAAGTTACTCCGTGTAAATATTCATTTCGACTGTCCTAGTTGTCGTAATTCGGTTGGTCGCTGAACTAGGCCAGCTTGTCAACGAATATTCATTAGGAAGTTATCCTGTTTTAGAAATTGTGTTTGTCCCGCGATAAAAAATTGCCAGATCATTCAAATCAATCATCGAAAAAAAATTAAAAATTGATTCTTTAAAAAATTAACATTATTTATTCATTACAAACAAACAAATAAACAAGATATAAATAGACTTCAAATATATATGCCGAAAATATTGATTGATTTGTAATCCTTTTAAAAAAACCTGTGGAAAATTCAGAGAAATAAATTTTTCAAGTTACCATTTACCTCTGGTTAATTTTATTTTTGTTACGCAAAGATTAATTCTATATTTTAAATGAATAGGCAATTAAATACGTTCTCATGGAATCTAGCAATCTCCACAATTTGTCCGATGATTTGAAAAAAATATGGACGCAAAACCTGCAATATCTTGTGGTTATTCTGTTTCATAAATGAATAAATATTTCTATGATGAATATAAATTTATAATAAACTAATTTGTAAGTGGAGTGCTTGACCAACATTTAATAAAGGATAGCAGAGAATTAAAAAGTCCTAAAAAAAACCCGACAACATCCCCCCCTTCCGACCCCGTCAATTGCCCCCCTGTCCACTAAAACGCCCCCCCCCCCCCCCCCCCCCCAATTAATTATAAAATTTCTAAGCCACCGGGTAAACATGAGCCACCTCCCAACAAGGTACACCATAGCTGAGTTAAAATTGGATCCTGTTTTCGTGGCCACAATTGTCGAGCATTAGTCACCCACTGAAACAAGTTCAGGATGAGTTCGTGTCCCTCATTGTTCTCACCGCCCTCGCCTCCCTCCCCCATCTCGCCCCTTCCCCTGGAGAACTATCACGAAATTCCGGGAGCGATTCCAGTCGTAGATCTTTTTCATGCTCTCATGTATTTCTGGATACCGAGAACAGTCACTGGATGGCTCGCACACGTGCGACACGTCTAACAATCGATCTTGGGCTGTGTCTACTATGCAACATCTCTCAGTTCTCCTCCTGAATACTCATGTCTTACCAGTCAGTCTCATCTCCTTTTATCCCATTCCTCAGCGTGAATATTGTCAAATTCCTCGAGACGATCGGGCGAAACGATCGGGGAAAACCCATCGACGCTTTAACGTCTCGGGAAATCAAAGTCAAATGTCGATTTTTATTTTTTCAACTTCTTTCGGTTGATTTTTATTTTTCGAAACCTTCACGTCGCGTGAAATACTCCACGATGGGGTGGGATAGGGTGGTGGCAGGGAAGGGGGGCGGGGGAGAGGTGAATTTGAAGCAAAGAGCGGAATCCGGAGTCTTAGTTCCTGCCGGGCTGAGGCCGGGATTAAGGGTATTCTAGAGGGTTGGAGCCCTCTAAAAGCTAGTCGAGTGAGAGGAGGGAGGAGGAATTCTTTATCCTGACACAGGAGCTCTCTCGAGGATCGATGGAGAGTCGAGAGCCACAATTTTCATTCAATTCACTGGGTTTTCTGTTATTAAACGAGTGAAAAAACGGGGGAGTGGTTCACGTTTTTATTAGCTTTTAGAATAGAATTTTTGATACTTTAATCGGTAAATTTTATTGTAATTTTTATAATCTGTTGCGGAATTGGGAGTTACAAGCGTCTCTTGATGAATTTATTTTCTCTCTAAGAATTTATTTAAACTGGTAAAGAAAAAATTCTAACAATTAGTGATTTAAGTAGTGGTAATAGGAGTGAAAAAATTATAATAATAATTACGCGTAATGATAATTACTCGTTTTTTTATAATTACTCATTTAAAAATTATTTTGCACAGAAAAATCCGCTAGTCCCTTATAATCACTTATTCGTTTGTTTTCATCTCTTTATACGAAGAAAAAAACACAAATCAAATTTTTAGTGACAAGCAGACCAAAAAAATTTGGTTCAATTTTTTCGGTAATGATTAAGTAGTTGGTAATGCTAAATTAATGATGCATGAAGTAAATACAAGAATTAAACTGTTGACCTCGAGCCCCCCAGCTGATTTTTCACTCCTCGTCCAATAATCCTTCAATTAATCCTCAATACTCTCGTAACTACCCCATCCTTCACTCGTTATTACCTGGCAAGGCGGCGAATGCCTCAAAAATGGCCCCCCCTATTTATACGAGTTACGTGCAAGTGCAAGAGATTGCATTTGCCGTGCAACAATAAGAGGGGGGGGGGGCAGAGGAGAGGGGGGAAAGGAGTGAATCTTCAAGGGAAAAAGTATTTTTCAACGGTTACACGCCATCGTCAACCCTCAGATGGAACTTCCTGCGCCAGACGGAAGATCGATCCCTTCACTTGGTGGAAATATCTCGTAACTCACTTCGGTAAGCTCTTTAGGAAACAGGAAATTGTTAGTTCTGGAGTGAAACTGCTGGGAAAATGATCGATAGAGGGTGACTGTACGATACTTGGAAACCGTTTCTTTAAACAGAGACTCGAGATATCCGGTTTATGAAAGTTTGTTTTGTTCTGATACGTTAGGGCTCGTCAATTATTTGATTGATAGATATTTTCTGCCTGAGGTGGTGATGATATTCCGTCGTTAATTGCTATTTTATTTCAATATTACGCCCCATGATTTCATGATTGATCGATTTTCAATCGAGCCAATAATCCTAAATTGAACAATTCATGAAGAATTTAATGAATTGTGAAAATTGGATTGAACGAATCTAGAGGACCAGTTTTTTCATCAGATTTCGTTTTCTCAGTCAACCATATTTTTATTGTAGGGTATATTAAATTAATAAGTAATTGATTAATTGAGTGAGAAAATACTCTCTATTATACGACTCACGGCGCAATTCAATTGAAAATAGTGAGAAGTTTTTTTTTATTTTCAACTTTTAAAGAAATATTCAACTGGAAATAACAATTGCTGTAAGTAATAATTGCATTTAATTATCATAAATGCACATCCCATTTTACCGACTATCGATTAACGTTCAATGGGTATCCCCTCAAAGGAATAACTTTTCCCTCTCTTTCCCCTCAATACCGAATTAATTCACTTCATTAAAATAAATGATACTTTTTCAAAGTGAATTTTAACTTGTTTGTACTGTATATGATTTCGGCGCACCAATGAATATGCAACAAGAGCCTACCCTGAAAATTCCAAGTCACAGGCAGTCTAGAAATTCCGGTACATGCCAAAATTGAGTAATAAATTTAACGTGCTCTACTTTCCACTACAATTCGTAATACAAATGAATATGAAACATATTCCGAGGATGGGGTGTTCATTTAAAAAACAAAGTGGACAGTATAAAGGCTTGGAAAATGCAATTTTCATGCAGATGGAGTAAAGGCAATCAAAAAGTTTATGGGAATAGTCTATGAAGGACTCCTCGTGACCCTCTTATATTCAACAGAGACATCATAAAAATTTTGATTACCTTCACTGCATCTGCATGACCCTTTGAGAACACTTGACGTATCTGGGAGTGTTCGCATTTATGATTTCCGTATGTGAATTAAATTTACCAAATTGAAGAGATAAATTTCCAGACTGCTTAATGTCAGAGTTTGATTCATAGCACAAGTTCACAAGTAAATTCATAAATGTCTCACTGCGAGTCCTGTAAACATTATGGAATATTGTCTTTTTTATGCTGCGAGGAGGGAGGATAACTAATGGCAATTGTTACGAGGGACGGAAACGAAGATTCACAAAATTTCCGTCAACATTCGTCAGGCCCTGACAAAATTGGTTGTCAACAAAAATGTTGCTGCAGTTTGAAAAATACTCCTGAACTTTCAAAAAAAAATAGTCATTTCTAACAATCACTTCTTTTCACGAGATTCCTATCTATTTTTTTTTAATCTGTTGCATTTTTAAATATTCGCAGAATGTCGACAAAATTAAAAAAAAAAAATTCAATTCCTTAATTTTGAAAAATTTTTAATTACAATATATATGATATGATATTATATAAATACTATAAAATATTTATGTAGTATATAATCCATAAAATTCTAATCCCCGTATAAATCGTCTGCGGCAATTTCTGAGACAAATATACTCCTGGCGCACGACAGACAATAAAATTCTCATCCCCAGTGGTAAACAATTAAAATAAAATAATTGCTCACCTCCGCCTCTGTATGATGGCCCACCTCAAACACTATAATAAATGAAAAGTCCTCCTGAACAACGCACGCCCCGACAATCAAGTTCACCTGACCTGAGTCATTGTCGAGAACATTAACATCTTTCCGGGCATAACTAAAATACCACAGCCTCTTTGGCCGCCCAAAGCCGTTCCCCTGAAACGTGCTCTCTGTTGTTTGCCGAACAATTAGAGAGAATCGCGAGTTCGTCGACACGTACGTGCAGGGTGTTAATTGTAAACTAGGGAGTTATACAATGGAATATGCCTCACGCATTATCGATGGCCAAGGGAGATGGAAAAATAGCGGTAGGAACGCACTGTTCGTGACTGGAGACGTGAAGCAGTAATTTACGGGTACAAAACTGACGTTTCTCAAATAGACGATAAAATATTGAAACGCTAAATGATCACTTTTACGACGAATTACAGTAATTTCATGTATTCCCGACATTTTCAAGGGTTAGGAGTGTGATAAGGGTCAAAATGGCCGTAAGGGCCCTTAAAATCGGGCCCATAAAAATTATCAGATCCAAAATTACAGTTTCGACATGAAAATTGACTCTCGTAAAATATTCTAAGTTCAATATTTATGGAGGGATCATGAGGACCACAATTTTATGGATATCCCGTACATCCTAAGCGCCAGGGGTCTCATATAAGAGTCCAAACGCCTCTAGGGGCGTAAAAATCATAAAAATGAGGCTCATAAAAATTGGAACCTTCAAAATTATGATCTTGACTTGAAAATTGACTCACCCAAAATATTCTAAACCCATCAATATTTGCATATTGATAGGCGATAATTTATTTAATGCATTTCATTCATGAGCCTCACAACCTTCCCTATTTAACGTCCTCAAGGCTGAAAAATCTCAACTTAAAAATTAATTCAACTAAATTATTACGGACTTGGTGATATTTTCTCCCGATAACCCTGAGAATTCCCCCCATCACGTCCCCCAAATAAATTCCCAATCTACCCTCCCATCGAGCTTATGACAACTGAAGATTACAAGATCGTTGAATATCTTTGCATGCCTCCCAGGGGGACTCGCCAAGTGAGCGACAAGGGAGACTACAGCACGGCTGTTAAACTACCATCAGAGCCCTCCTCTCCGCACCCCTTATCTATTGTCACAAGCGCTGGTTAACCACACATTCCCCCAGTGACTTCAAATCCTGACCCAATTTCACTTCTTTACTGACATTCGACCCACTGGGCGGAGACTCCCTCGGCCTCCTTCCGCATTTCTCAACGTCTCATCTTGCTCGTGACTAGGAATTGTTAAGCTAAGTTTGTTGTCAACACGTGCTGATAAAGAACAATCTATTGATAGTTGTGGAATTGACCTTTCAAGGAAATCAAATTGTAAATTGAAACAAAACAGAGTTCACTAAACACCCAATTAAGAGACATAAGAATCAGAATTAAATTGAATTAGTTAAAATCACACGAAAATTTTTAGCGTCAAGGCAAGGATCACGAGGTTTTAAATTAGGTACAGGTCAAATTAAAAGATGAACTGAATTTCCTTGCTAACTCAAATTTAAATAATCCATCGCAATTCTGAATATATATTTTTTCAAGGTTAAGAATTTTTATTTATCGAATTTTAGATTTTCCACAGATTTTAAAAGAATTTTATCTATTCATTTACCTCGAATAAATAAATTCCTCGAATAAATTCTTCAAATAAAATCAATCATTTTTTCAATACCTTTTTCTACAATGAAATGATTAAAATCTTCCCAATATCTTGACACTAAAAATTGCGTGGGGGAAGTGAGCAAAGCGAGTTGGTAGCGAGAAGCCCCTCGGGACTGACGAGTGCAATGAATGCGAGCGGGTAGAACCTCCTGGTGAGCGAAGCGAGCGTGGAGTGGGGCCCGCCAAGACTGGCGAGCGAAGCGAGCGTAGAGTGGGGCGCGCCAAGACGGGCGAGCGAAGCGAGCGGGGAGCGGGGCCCGCCGAAACTGGCGACCGAAGCGAGCGGGAGGGGACGACTCCTCCCCCCCCCCCCCACCCCCCGCGACTGGTGAGCGAAACAAGCGAAAGGAGGACGAGGCCCTAGGACTCCTGGGGGAGGTGTACAGCAGGCGATTTTTAACTTCCCGATAGAAAGTTATTTATTAATTTTTTATTTTTTCAAATTCACTTTTCAATGTTTTTTATAATAACATATAAAAATGCCAGCATATCACATCGATTTCTCACGTAAAAGAAATTATGAAAAAAGAAACAAGGAATTGTCGAGAAATTTTATTGTCACTCCACTACAAGATCATTATTTAACAAAAGTTGTAGAAATGATATCGGGCACTTGTACCGAGAATCACACTCCTCACCAGATTTATAGGCAACATCATACAGATCCAATTCACCAGTAGAATGTTCACCGTGACTGTAACAAATGATTCTCCAGAATTTTCCATCTTGATATCCCCCGAAGACTTCTCCATAAATTCTCAATATCGAAGGAAAATGATATATTTTACCTCAAAATTACTCGCAGTAAATCATCGATGAACGAGACACCAGGTGGATGGAGAAATACTCTGGCTTCGCAAATTGTCCTCAACATGCAGTCTTTTCCCGGTAAGCCCAGTCTGACGAATATAATTTGACATGTCATCGTCACTTTATCATAAGTTTGTTAGAATTTTCAAGAAAAGCTGTATCACATTTCGTTTAAAAAAAAAATTCTTAATTTGTGATACCCCATTTTTTATGACGAGTAAATAAAAAATATTAAATTTCTAAAACGAGAAATTTTGCATTTCCATCATTGGTAAATCCATATAATCAATTAATTATCCTAAATAAACATCATTCCATAGCACAATTCAAAACTAGGGAAATGCCGCGTTCAACAATTATCCGAATCCAATTAAAATGAACCCCCAGTGGATTCATCGGCCCTCTCCGGCTATGATGGAATACATGAATTATCTCTATTTCATGACCAGTTCAATAGAATGATAATGCAATAAAATTCATCAATTATCAATAGGCAAAATTGCACGAGTGCTCAGGGGTTTTGGTGAAATTGACCGAATTTCGTTGAATTACCTATTTAATGATATCTCAATATTGGAGTAGAGGTCCCTTTTGTGCCGGCGCATTGGAGCGTAAAATTTTTTCATGGGTTTTTTAGTTTTTTTCGGTATTTTTCCCACAGCATTGCGTGGAATTGGAAAAATCATATCGAACTCCAGATCTAAATTCCAATTTGTCGGCTCCTTCAGTTGAATTGCTTTCAGTAACGTTAGGGTGACCTGAAATCATTTGAACGAATAATTAGTAT
Source organism: Psyttalia lounsburyi (assembly GCA_030522865.1). NCBI lineage: Eukaryota > Metazoa > Arthropoda > Insecta > Hymenoptera > Braconidae > Psyttalia > Psyttalia lounsburyi. The sequence continues at coordinate 18,278 of JAPYZN010002435.1, forward strand.
TCATGATCGGGGAGGTTCGCCTCCTGCTGGCTTCACTCGGCAGCTCCGGAGAGGGGCCTCGCCCCCCTCGCTCTCTTCGCTCGGTAACTCGGGGGCTTTGTCCCCCTCGCTCGCTTCGCTCGACAACTGTTGAGGGGGTTAGCCAGTAGTAGATCACAAAATATGTTTTATTTAAAAAATACAGTCCAAGTAGGCTTAATCCAGACATTGTTTGCTTTTGCCACACTTATTAGTTAACGTAATGAAATAAACAAAATAGATTTGATTTCTTTAAAATTATGACATGCTTTAGTGGTAAGTGATAATTCATTTGATATTTCAAATTATCGTACAGAAATTAATTAATTTATAAATACTTAGATTTGGTCAATTAAGATTCTTTCTGCATTAATTAATTAATTTATTTATTGATTACAGCGTAAAATGTTATAACCGAATGAATTGTTTGGAATAATGACATTTATTTATTGTTACTCACAACAATCGAACTTTTCTCAGGAAAAGTGAGATATCTCCTGGCCCGACTCAAAATTCTCTCAGACTCGATTGAAACTCCGACATCTGTATCATTGCTATTACACCTGAGATCAGCGAATGTGAGATCAATTAATCCAAAAAGTCCAGAAATAATCACAGAAAATGTCACTCTCATCCTCGGATGTTGTCACGACAAGGAGCACGATTAGCCAACACCTGTAACTTTAGTTCAACGAGTTGCGTAAAAACTGATGTCGCATTTTTTGCAAAAGTCTGCAGTAATACTCAGATGTTTGATGTGTCAGTTATCGAATTGCCTTCACGCGATATTCTTTCCGATTCCGGTCACTTTACAACCACTATTTATTGAACTGTATTTATATTTACTTGGCTTTACGGTTCTTGGTGATAAAAATAAAATGTTGCAATGGAAATTGAAACTACGTAAATTTGTTGAAATTTTTTTTTATGAATGGACATTTCGATTTTACTATGCATGTCTAGAGTGGGGGTATATTTCACGGATAAAGTTTCATAGGAAAACATAGCGAATTCTATTGGATTTTTATTGGTCTTCTATTGGTGAATTTCTCTCGCTGAACTTTAATGTCCACTTTGTAAATTGAAACCAAATGTGAGGATTTGCTCTGCCTTCTCAACTTCTTCTGTTCAGATATTCTATAGAAATTCATTGAATCAAATATTCGAAATTTTCTCGACTCTTTTGTGTTATTTTTTTGTAGAGAAAAATTAAATGAAAAGTTAGAAAATTCGAGCCGAGCAATTTCTATTGAAAATATCCGAAAAGATGAGTTCCCTTCATTAAAAAAAAGGATAACTTTTTTCGTCACCGATCTATTCTTACTATACTATACATCTATACTGTATAGTATAGCAATTTTGATTTTTTACAGAATTTTCTATATATATGTATTATTTTGTTGTTATATAGCTGTGTTATTATTGTGTTGTTGTTGTCTTAGCGGTTTAGCGACTTCTAGGGCCGTTTTTGGAGTTGTTGGCACAAAACCGCAGATATCTTGAAAACTATCCAGCATAGCTCCAAAATTCCAACGGATTTGGAAAGCTGAGGAAATTTCCGATCGATATAGCCTCTCAGATTTAATTTGAGTGATTTTTTGGACTTTCGATTATTTACCAGAATTTTTTTTTATCTTATGACCGAAACGAAATTAATTTTTCTAAGTCGATTAAATCATTCCTCCGCTTTGTAATTATTTCCAATGATTCTTTGCTTTGTAATTATTCTTTATGAGAAAATGCTTACGAGTATTAACTGTCCAATCTATCGTCTCTTCATCGCCACCTCTTCTCATTTGAATTATTTCAGTAAATATTTTTTTCTTCCCTCAATTTTTTTCTTCATTGACAGGCATGCACTCATCCGCATTTGTTAACCCTTTTTAAATCATATTTCAACCCTCTCCTATCCTATTTGCCCCTGATTACGAACCTCACGAAATTCTAAAATTTTGATAGCCGCAAAATTTCATAAATTCCTCGAATTATTAACAAATATAGAAATAATGTCAACGATCATTTTAAGAGTTTTGTTCCTCACCTTCCCTCTCCGATTCATCAGAAAATATTTTTCCTTTCTGAGTCTCCAATGGAGTAGACGATAAAAATATGCAATGTAAAGCCGCTTTCCCGCGCTGAGACCATTTTACATTGGGAATTGAGCTCACCGCAAAATGGAGGAAGAGCCCACGTTTTACCTTGTACTTGGCTGCACACATATCTAGTGTTGACTGCGAGATGGTTCGGCCTTCAGGAAATTACAACGGCGGGCATACTGTGCATCCTCCGTAGAGGATAACATTGACTTAATGCTGGGTGACGTTCTTGATGCTTCCACTGTGTATCATGGCTTGATGCCATCCCCAGTTTCGTGAAACTATATTTCATCAAAATTTTGATTTGATCTTTCAAGAGAATGGAATACATTACACTATTTGCGGAAAATAGTTGCTAAATCATTACATGCATCAGGGGATTATCATATTAATTGTGCATTAACTATTTTGCAACTGATTCATTAGTTCTTTTAATCAAATCCATTATAACAAAATCCAATGTAACGTTTTCTGTCACCGATTATTCGGATATATATATATACTAGATGAGCGGGTGGCTGTTTCGGGGACTGTCCCGGAAATAGCCAGGGTCAGCCATTTAGCCGTAGAGTCAAGTGATCGTAATGCAACTTAGACCTCAACATAACGACGTCTTGTAGTGCCGAAATAGCATATTTTGAAGATCCGATCTGCAAATCCGCGAAAGTGGAGTTTATAGTTTTTCTAAAAAACTACGGTCAGA
>JAPYZN010002436.1:0-11946 GCA_030522865.1 Psyttalia lounsburyi
GAGGAATTCATTTCCGGACGGAACTAGATTTTAGAATGTTTAGATTTTTTCAATCGACATTTTGAGACAGGAATTTATATTTAGATAATATTAGATGCTCTGCGAGGAATTTAATTTCCAGACATAAGTTCGTGTCCAGGGAGGCATTCATGTGTGGGAGGAATTCGTTTCCTGACAGAATTCGATTTGAGAATGTTTATAATAATGTTTATGTTTGTAATATTTTCAATCGTTTTCAGACAGGAATTTCTGTTCAAATAAAATGACATTCCCTGCAAAGAATTTAATTTCCAGACATAAATTTGTGTCCAGCCATCAATTCATATTTGAGAAGGAATTCGTTTCCGGACAGAATACGATTTTAGAAATGTTATATCTTCAATCGACATTTTCAGACAGGAATTTGTATTCAGATATAACTAAATTCTCTGCAAAGAATGTAATTCCCAGACATAAATTGTGTCCAAGCATGAATTCATGTTTGGCAAGGAATTCCTTCCGGGTCATTTTAGGTTGACATTTTTAGACATGAATTTATGTTCAGATAAGATAAAATTCTCTACAAAGAATTATTTTTCACAGATAAATTTGTATTCAGACATTAATTCATGTTCCGACGAGAATTCACGCCCCGACAGAAATTAATATCCGGGCAGGAATTCATGGCCAGACAGGAATTAGACAGAATTCACAAACTTTGTGGATTTTCTGTGAAATTAATATCCACAAACCGCGAAAAAAATTGTCAAAAAATCAAACCTTTTCTCGTCAAAAAATTACCTCAAATTTTCATACATACTGGAATGAATAGGCACCCCATGATCATCCCTTCCCGTTTTATCCGAGTAAACCCATGTGCCCCCCACCTTCTCCGACAGTTCAAATACGGCGGGTTCAAAGCGCACTAGATCACTAGAAAGATGTCTAACTGCGCACAAGCCAGCAGCTCCAGCGCCAATAACACACACACGTATTTTTGTTCCCACTGTCCCATCAATCTCCATATCCATACTTTATGTCTAAAAATCCACCAGCCGAAAACTTTTATAATTAAAAAAAGCCACGGAAAACAAAAAGTGCCGGAAACCGAAACTAAATTGGAAGGGAGTGGGGAAGTTGTAGAGTAGAGTAGGAGGTGAAAAAAAAATTACGATGAGTGAGACCCTCGAGAGCCGACTGGAATTAGTCTCGCGATGACACGATTTTTATGTGTTTTGGGTAACAACTAGCCTCTGGGAAATTAAATGGCCGCACAAGTGCAGTCACTCTGCACTCGGCGAGAGCTTCTTCAACACTGTTACAAACTTATCTTCGATTCGAAGATAAAATTACCACTGCTACATAAATATTCACAGTGGTAAGACGATTGTGGTAATAATCTTTGGAATGCAGTAATAGCATTAAAATATTTATTCCTCTTCTCTCCATAACATGATAATACCTCGAAATTAATGTGAAATTTATTGAAATAAATTGAATAATGTTGGACTTATAATTGTATCCAGTTCTGAGCAAGTTATTTAGTTCTTTGTTATTCTATGTTACATGTTTGTTTTTCATTTTTTTCACTTTTTCACGCCAGTTTTTCAATCAATTATCCTCTATTCACCCCTCAAATCTCAATTTTACCATTGAGATAGTGTTCGTTTTTTGTCTCTTCTCGCTTCGGGAATAATTTCAATCTCATTCTCTCCATTTTCACACTTCACAATTATTTATGCTTTAGTCAGCATCATTATTCGTAACATGGTACACCGTTGTGCTAAAAAACAAAATAATTAGCAGAGACAGATGAACGAAATTATCCGATGAATTTGTTCACAAGTCTTGACAGAATACAGGAGAAATGATTAAATAAGCACAACTGATTAACTAAGTCCTTTACAAATTTTCCAGCTGTACATCAGCTGAATATTATTTATGTACAATAGCAACAATAGGGGAAGTATTGTTAATTATTTGACCTCTGGGGGTGAGGGATCATGATGATTTATTGAATCAACAAAATACATTTCTCTCTTTGTTTTATTGGAGAGAGATTAATTATGATATTCAATAAAAATCACTGTCAACTGATTAGTTGAGGGCTTCTTGAAGGAAGAAATAACGTCAACAATATCCACCCGAGAATATAAATATACAAAACAAATGTTTAATCTACAGTTAAGGGAAGAATTATCGACGAGGAACAATTCTATTTAGTGGATTAATACAGTAGAAATCAGTGGAATGAAATTTTATTCATTTATTTCAATTATTTTCCTACTCTTGTTTCTCTTTTTCCCGGGCGCCTTTTTTTTTGCGTTGTTTTTGGTTTGTCCTTGAAATTTCCCGTTAATGCCATTTTGGTGATGACGGAATTACCGCAGAACAACAAATCATTTCCTCTGAATTGTTATTCATATTTATATATTCCGTTGTTAACGGAAATGTGTGAGAAAAATATAATCTTCCGAAAACAGGATGGAAGAATCGCGGTTAATACCTGCCAGTACGTTATCAGCCCCACTTGTTGTTCCTATAGTTGTTTAATCGAAAGATTAACGCAAATTTGATAACATTGGACTGCAGAGAATCTGATAAATTAGTCGGTTATTTACAAGAATTTATCATTTTACCTACTGAAGACGTTACGAGAGCAATGAATACGTATGTTGTAATGGAAGAGCTGTAATCACGACTTCTTTTCCATTTAATTACTATTCACAAGAGATTCTAGGTAATTGGGTTATGATTTTCTTGATTATGTGACGATATTTTTAGTAAAATATATATTCGATTTGTAATGGTCTGAAATTTTTTTATGTTTCTCAATTCTGCTTGATTTGTTATAATTTTCGTGCTGCGCGAAATTGTTCTCGGGGATTATCACGAGCTTTGGGAAATTTTTAGTAAATATTTAGAATTTTACCAGGAAAATCTTTCGAAAAATGTATAAATTAGTTTTTTGGTCTCTCTAAAATTTTGTCATTTTGAATTCATTAAAATATTGGAAGTCATCACTTTTATCCGGGAATTAATTTGCAGAAAAAATTTGACTTCCAACAATTTTCAATTTTTCATTCAAGTTATCTGCTACAAATTCATTGAGCATAAAAAATTCCTCAAAAATCCCCGAAACCCAGTACACAATTTTCATTTTCATGACGACCCCCTTGATCAACCAATTATCGACCCCAAAAAAATGACGTTCACAAGTTTCCCTCACAGCGCAATCGACTTCTGAAAATATATAAATTGTCCATATCCATATATCGTACAAATAATTGAATTTTAAATATAAAAATCGGCAGGTCTGCAGATCAATTCCGACGAAATAGTATTCGATGTTGCATAGTATGTATAACGTACATGCCTCAATAATCTCTAAACTACAAAGACCATTAAACACTGAATTGGGCGGATTTCCAACGCATTAAATTTCCTTTGTATTTTGTACAAATATACTTTCCCGGTTAATAATTGATTCTTAATCCCACGAAACTACCTAATTACTTAACTCCGACGAATCATCTGTCTATACAAATAAATTCTGTTGACAATATTATCATCAACAGGTAAAAATGAAAATATTTTCATTGGAGTTCCATTAACTTCACTCGATCATCAGGGGAGGATTATAATTGTTCCATCAAAGGAAAAATCTTTGATGCTGAGAGGAACGACGTGACGTCGATTGGAGTGAGTCCTGTGGAGGAAAATATGTTTATCAGTCACGTTATCGCATCATTTGGGTTTAGCCCTCGCTTACTGAGGAGAGAGAACTTCTTGTTGAGCCAGCGGTGTGATGAGTCAGATCGGGTAGGTCCGAGGGTAGACAAAGGGGCATTGCGCTTGGACCAAATATCGCCTCTTGCTCCTCCAGCTGTTGAGCAAATTGCTCCTCCAGTCGCTGTAAAAGAATTCTTTGATGTCACTGGTGATTAAGAAGAATAATCAATTTTTGTTTTTGGGTGGAAAATCATTTTTTCAAATCATTTTCTTGTGATTATCAAGAAAGCAGCTGTTCCATTTGATTATTAAATAGACGACACTCAATTGTTTTACAATAAACACATCTGTGAGAAGAAAATTATCCAAATACTATATTTAAAACATTTTGCATACCAACTTCTCGTGCGAATTTCTCAAATCCAAAATTTTTTACTGATCACTAAAATCAGGGCTTGATAATCACCAGAAATAAAATTTCATTTTTTCATCAGTGGAAAATATGAAGTCATTAATATCACGAAAACAAGAAAAAAAAAATTTCAGATATATTATCTGTCGACTAACCTTGTGCAATCCAATTCTCCCCAAATTAAACCCGAAAATTCTCGTCAAGTTTCCACTAGGGAACATGAAAAGCATTGGACAAATGATCCCATTATTTATACCAGACAACAAATAATGACCTAAATCTAATTGACCTATTCCCATTCCTAAGACACCAACTACTTCATCCCTCATCTCCCACAGATGAAAAATGTCTTAACGATTAATGTGTTTGTGTGTCGTGTGATGTTGAGATTGAATGTTGAGGATTTAGACAGTAACAGAAGCAAAAAGGAAATCTGTAAATAAATCATGAAACAAAACGAAGAAAAAAGAAGAAAAATGAAAACAGTAACAATGACATCTCGAGGAGATTAATGGATTGACCCACACAGATGAAATGATTTTTACACGAGACTAATGATTATCGACGTGAAACAACACTTGGCGGTCTCGACAGAGTTCCACTGCCAACGGAACTAGTGTCAGAGCCCCCACGAAGGGATACCCTGGGAATGCTTATGGGAACTGGGGAATTTGGAGTGGATCTTGCGAGTCTCGGTGACAGTATCCACTTCTCTGACACTGTCATTCGATAATCGAGTGTTGCTAAAGATATACGAGATAGACGAGATGGTAAATAATCCTTGTAGCGCAACTCCAATGCCTCCATTTCACTTGCTAGCTCCGCCTCTAATTTCTATAAAAAGTAGTTTTAATTAAGAATTTGGTAAACATTTTTTGGAATAAATTCCCATTTGTTCTTGAAAATTTCGACATCATGTCGAAATGACGTTTATAAATCGAATTTCTTATGGCTCCACTAATATCTACTCATCAACCATTTATGGGGTGTAAATTTTGTTCTGACATCGTCCCCTAAATAATAAAAACTCGAATCATTCATCCCATTTGCTTCAATCCCCTCAAAAATTAAAAAAGAAGATTTGTGTGTGAAGTATCATTTGTACCAGTATCCCAAGCGTGAAAAATTAGCAAGTCAGAATTACCTGCTTGCGAGGCTTCAAATGAGCCTTCCACTCCTTCAGCTCCTTGCCATAAGCCTCCTCCTGCTCCTTGAGTTTCATAGTCTCGTACTCCATAAGCATTTTCCTCTTCTCATTCTGCAACTGCTCCAACTCCTTGATAGTAGCGTCGCTCTGAGCCCTCACCTCCTCCAACTGTCTACTATGTTTCAGCTCGAACCTCTGCTGTTCAGCCCTATACCTCTTCTTCTCGTCCTCCTGAAACTTCTTAAGCTTCTCCCTCTCAGCGTCAGGCGCCGATATCAAAACATTGAGCGTAGAAATCCTCATGGACTCTCTGAACATGGCCTCCCTCGCCTTCATCTCATTCCTTATCCTCTTCGGTAAATTCCTCCTCTCAACAGTCTGCCTCTTGATAAGTTCCTCCTCCTTCCTAAGATTCATCCTCTTCATCTGCTCCAATTCCTTCTCATGCCTACTGAGCATCTGATGTCTCTGAAGGAAGAATATATCCTTCAACTGTCTCTTGAGCAACTGCTGTCTCTCATGAATCTGCCTCTCCTCCTGCTCCCAAATCGCCGACTCCCTGGCCCTCATCAGCTGCTGCTTCTGCTGCAAAAACTGTCTCTCCATGAGGGCAATCTTCTCCCTGTGAGAATCGGAGAGTCTTCTCAATGAAGTCTCATGATTCTCATTCAACTTCTCCATAAACAGTTTCTCCCTCTCCTCGTGCTCCCCCTCAAGTTTCTCCTTCTTAACCTTAAAAGTACTCTTCCTTTTCTCCTTGGGCATGAGATCCACCTCTTGCTTCAATAATCTCAACTCCTGCTTCAGCCCCTCTCTGAACTGCTTCAACTCTCGCTCCTGCTCTCCCCTGATCTTCTTAGAAGCTAATCTCAGATCAGCCTCCTGCTGCGCCTCAGCCCTCTCGATCTGCTGTCTCTGCTGTCTTCCAAGCCCATCGAGATCACTCTCAGCTGTTCTCTCCAGCGTCTGCCGCTCTTGCTCAAACCTCTTCTCCTGCTGATCCTTCATGAACTGCGCCTTCTGCGTCAAATCCTGAAACTGCTTCTGCTCCATCTTCTGCAACATCTTCAACTCCCTCAGCTCCTGCTTCCTAAATATCTGATCATCATACACTCGGCCGTTCTCATCATCTCCATAAATAACCTTGGACGTTGTCGTTGTCACAACAACTCCATCAATCTCAAATTTCCTCGTTCTCTTTCTCGTCTTCTTCTTCAGATTCATCATCTGAATGTCCTCCTTCGTACGATGAGTCCTCGGCACTTCTCTCGTGTAATCGGGTTTCCTTCTCAACACCACTTCATCATCGACTTCAGCAGTCTGTCGTGACACATGATTCTCCTTGTTGGAGCCCCTGCTGTCCTGGCTAATTGTCGTCGATATGGACTCAGCATCAGATCTGTCAATGCTCTTATTTGGAGTGTGTGATCTCGTGGAGCCAGAGTCACTGTGCGACCTAGAGCCCTCGTAACTGTCGGGCGACACTCGCTTCTCCTTCTTGATCTCCTTGATCTTCTGATCTCTTCTTACCTGACCATTCATCTTCTTGTTGACGAGCACCTCGTCGACGTCTGTCGCCTCGACAGTTGTTCCCTTGACAATCATTTTGGTCTCGTCTCCACTATCACTCGGGGAGGATGACCTGATATTTCTTTTATTGAGCACTGACGAATCCTTCACTTGCTCCTTCTCATCACCAACTGTCACCACTGATACGTGACTAGTGTCAGCAAGTTCATCGACTATTGGAGTGACAATCACCACTTCTGACTCGTCAAGTTTTTTGCCAATGCATTTTGGAGTTTCAGTGATGACTATTGGTTGCTCCTGGGGAGTGTACTCCAGAGAGTCTAGACTTGTGAAGCCATCGTCGTCAGTTGACGACTCGTTTACTTGGGTTTTATTCGTCTCGTTGGCTACAATCACTACTTCTGATGTTGGAGATGTTCTTCTTGGAGGTGGAGTTGAAGAACATGCGTCTATGAGAACTGGTGGATGAGTCGTAACCACTGTCACTTGACTTATGTTCGAGGCGAGACTGTTTGATGGGTCTGGAGAGTCTGAGGTTATTCTCACTGTTGTTGAGGACGAACCATGATCAACCTCCGGCGATTTTGTTATCACTACCACGTCGTTATCACGTGATTTACTGCGACTTCGAAGAGGTGTTGAAGTTATCACTGAAACGTTCAAAACTGGATCTGTTGAACGATCCACTGTGTCCTTGGGGGTGGACTTGTGAGGGAATTGGAGGTCTAGACATGCGTCGCGAGAGGAGTCGACGCTTCGGCTTTTTGTTATTTCAGTCTTGGTATAGTCGGTTTGAATGTTCTCCGTTGAAAGGGATTTTAGGGGCTTCTCCTGGGGCTTCTTTGGGTCGGGGAAGTTTTCGGGACCCATGGAGATTCGCTTCTCGAGGACAGCGTTGAGCTTCTCCTCCACCGAGCGACGTTTTGATTCTAGGGATTTTCGATCTTGTGATAACTGCTTGTCGTAGCGAGGGTGATCTTGGATCGTTCTGCGAGAAAGTTTTTAAAATTGAGTTTTTTTTTTGGCTGGAGTGTTTTAATGGAAATTTTTTGACAAGGGATAATAATTTGCAATTCCCCTTACAGTACATTCTTAGCTCATTAAGTAAAAATTTTAGGTCAGGTTATCTGGAGAACGAACAGTTTGGGAAGAAAATGTTAGGAAAAATTTTTGTGTAGAAAATTTGAGCATCTGTCATAGGATCAATTTTCGTAAAAAATTATTTTAAAAAATCCGAGCTTTCATCAATTTTCTCTTTATCAAAAAATATTTGAAGTCATTGCCCCTTAAAAGCCCTCGCTCTCAAGACAATTAGAGAATTCAAAGACAAAAAATCAATTTCTATTGAATTCTTTTGGTTTGACTCACCCTCTCTTCTCCTCCAGCGAGCTCTGCTTACTATAACTCGACTTTTTCTCCTCACTGACTTCCGGTTTGGGTGGGGCAGACTTCCTCTTCTCCTCCAAGCTCATCTGGTTCTTGAGAATCTTGTTGACGTCAGTGGACTTCGGTCTGATCGGTACGTTCTCCTTGTCGGGGCTCATCTTGGGCTCCTTGGGGTCCTTGTCGTCATCCGGAGCTTTTTCAGGTGATTTATTGGTACCAGGAGGCAAGACTGTGGCATTCATGTGGTTCTCAGACGTCTGGGGCTTCCCCGGGGGCTCCTCGTCCTTGGCAGACGACGAGGATACGACTTCCATGGCACTCGGCTTCTCAGCAGACTTCGGGGTGACTTCTCCCTCTTCATTTTTGCTGTTCTGACGAACAGCTGGAGGCGGTGGGGCCGGACCCTTCTCGCGAGAGCCGCGACGCTCGTTCGTGTCACTCGATGGGGGTGGTTTAGGCGCCTATTGAATTTAATTCGGGGATGAATTGAAAATGTTCTATGACCCGATATGCAGTGCAAAAACTTATTATCGAATTTAACTCCCATAGGCAAATTACGATATTTTAATTTCATTATAGATTTATAATCATTGGGACATTTATCGCAATTTAATATTGCAATAAAATTGTTCAGATTATTTGCTCGAAAAAGATAATAAACTAGAACGTAAATAACGTTCCAAACGATAACTGATCCGGGTCTTGAATAATTAAAAATAAACTTTCATAAACAACTGAGAAATTATGGAAATTCATTCGGCGAAATGGAAAAAAAATATTGTAGAGTTTTGATTAATTACTGAGTTTATATTGAATTAAATACTCACGGGTTTCTTCTCAACAGACGATGGAATATTCTCCCTAGATTCCGTCTTCCTCAGTTTCTTGTTCTTCTCCTCCTTCTCGCCCTCACGATTGATCTCACGCTTGTTGCTCTCCTCCTTCTTGGGCTGATCGGGCGACACACCTTCCTTATCTGCAACTGCAAAATCAAAATCTCGTGTTATTCAATGATTCCGTCAATTTTCTCATCATCCGCGACAATGAAAACTCACTTCTAATTTCAGTGTCGCTGCGCATAGATGTAGAGTCATCTCCGAGTTGGTCCAGCTCCAGGGGCAGCTGCGACGTGCGCTGCTCCTGAAATAATAATTCCCAGTCAATCATCAATTCGTCAATGATATTTACCACTTGATAATAACGAGAATAAACGTAAATTCATAGTGCTCAACATGAAAACAAACTACATATCCAATAAATCATGAAACATAAAAAAATCTAGAGGAAAAGAATGAGCAGCTCAATCGGGAAACACTCGAATTATTTCTCAAGATTTCTCTCATATTCAGCTAACAATTGCATTAATTATTGGCTCTTAATTACGTCGATATTCCGGCCTAACTTTTTAACTAAATAATTTCCTTAAAAAATAGTGTTTTCAATTTGCTTTTTTTTTTCTCGAAAAAATCTAGAATTCTATAGTATTTTTTTTTCTAGATTTTTAAACATTTTGTTTTCCAATCATCATGAGAATACTTGAACAAGTGCTCCATTGGGCTGGTCACCCTACCAACGAAAAATCATTTTTCATCTCAAAGAGACGCTTCCTCACAAATTAAAATCATCAAATATTAAAAGCGATTGGACTTCTCCAGAGTCGAGTACTATTTCATAAAAATCAAATAGAAACACATCAAAATATTAAAAATTTCGAATAGTAATTAACCCATCTCTCGTTATTTTTTTGGAAATTGAAAAAACTATTGTGCAAAATTTTTGTGTGTGTTGTGAAGGTATTATTACAACATAAACTCAACTTGCAAAAAAGAATAATTGTTCATAAAAAATAGTAACAACAGGATCTCCTCAATATAATCAGCCAAATAACTAACCTGACACTCGAACGGGTGATGGGGCTGGCGAGGCCCAGGAGAGCCGCATGCACAGCCAAATATCAAACGTTACAACAGTACATTCACATTATCACCACATCCAACAGACAATAACTGACACTTTCTCAACAATCGAACTTATTTAACAGTCTACGGTATTTATCAACTACTGGCATAACCATTGGTTCAATTACGGGTAATTATTCATGTAGAAAAATTGTATTTTATATCTCTTTTTACATCATAATGCACAGAGAAAATAATTGAATGTTAAAATATCTGCGTTGACATAAATGGGGGAAACAAAATTGGGAAAAACATTAAATGAACAGTCAATCAAAACCTCCGAGACAAGGTGTTGTTATAAAGAAAAATGGTTTTTTTAATAAGGATGCTATGTATTGTTGTCGCGGGAGCAGCTTACCAATCCGCTGATACTGTTCCCTGTGTTTTTTCGCCTTTTTGGCCTTCTATTTATTGTGCAAGCGTGTAAAATAATTGACGGATATAATTTAGTAAATAAATTTCGTCAAGCCTAGCGCTTGTCTAATAATCAATCGCTTGACAATGAGTTTTCTTGGCAAAATTGAACAATGGAGTCTCCTTCTTTTAATACATTCAATGTTTTTTTCACCCTAAAGTCTTGTCTACAGAAACTGCAATTTATCAACATAAAAATGCGTATTTTACGATTTTTAAAATAGGAAAATGAGACTAAAACGATTTGAATTGAGGTTTTTAAATCTAAAATTAAAACCTTAGAAGTGAAATTAAATGGAGATAATTAGATTAATCTTGTCGAAAATATTAAAGCGAGTTCTTAAAGTTTTCAACTGAAGCATCGAATGTTTCAAAAAAAGAACTGCCTCCAGTAACTCATTTCGAGAAGAAAATCTTGTCCAGAGTATGCCTGATCATATTCCACCGCCTCCACGTCTCCAATTCAATTTATTATCTCCCCTAACATGCTGACGATGCAAATGATCTAAACGTCCTGCATATTCAGACATTAATGAAGAGTGAAGTGGAAAACGATCGTGAAGATCATAATTTTTCACAATCTTTGAAAATAAATTGACAGAACGTGCGGGAATTGTGATAATATATCCCTGGGAGTGGTGTTCAATAGTTGAGTCTAGCTATCAATCGATAGATGACAATGAATCGAATGTTTCGTCTATAGAATGCAATGAGAATTGTTAGATTTGAGAGAGTGACACTCACTTCAGCCTCCTCGTCGACGAGCTCCTCTTCGACGACGTCTGCCTTGTACTCGAGTAGAAGATCTCGAATCGATTTCGAATCGAGTGTACGATTTATGAAGGGATGCTTGAGGAGTTCGTCGGCAGTTGGTCGAGCTGTGGGATCCTTGATGAGGGCTTTGGCTATGAAATCGTTGAAGTCCTTGCTCCACTTGCCTGGATGCTCTAATTTTGGTGGATCACTCTTTTGGATCTTCAGGAGGACTCGCATCGGCGACATTTCGTGATTCGGGGGCTCCATTTGAGCGAATTCTATCAGAGTTATTCCTAAGGACCAAATGTCCACCTGAAAATAAAGTAAAAAATGTAGTCCAGCATTTTTACTTCATTCAAAAATCCTTTTTTGCAATACCTGCCCAAAAAGTTCACTTTTCGGTACCGTTTTGTAAAATGGTACTTTTCCGCACAGTGTGCGTAAAAGTCAGAGATCGATCTTGACTTTTCTGCACTCCGCACACAAAAAAACCACTTTGCCCTCAAACCTCCCCTCAAAGCGAATTTTGGCAGGTAGGGGAGACTGGGGCAAAACGGACACCTTAAGAAAAAAAACAATTTTTTGTCGAGAAAATATGCTTGAGCACTTTCAAATGGCTCAGAATATAACCA
>JAPYZN010002437.1:0-12182 GCA_030522865.1 Psyttalia lounsburyi
CCGACATTTCATTAGTGTTCACTGCCTGTACCTGGAAAAGGTTCCTAAATATATTTTCTCATTATTTACTGGACTCCCTTCTTTTTATTTGTGGCCCCTGATTAATCCTAAATTAACATAACTTAATTAGGCCGGTCGCAGCATATATGACGCCTACTCGTAGAAAACCGCTTATGTTATTGGACCTTAGAAAACATCTGAAAAATGATGTTGTAAGTTTGTTAATAAAAATTGATTACTGATATTGAAAATGCGTATTTCACGTTCGAGGAGGATGAGATTGTTAGTTGCAGGTCGTGGGTTGCAGTTCATCGAGGAAAGAATAACTCTTCCGTTTGAGGACACCAGATCCAGATCATCGAGAGTAGGACCATTTATGCTGCCCATGCAGAACACCTACGCATGCAGAGAAATCGACCGGATCCACTCATGGAAGAGGGGTGTGAGAAATCTGTAGGAGCAAAGCGATGATGAGTCAATCACAATAAATAACATACACGAATGCTCTTATTGTAAACACACACACACACACATACACTAATCGACCATTATAGTTCCACTCAAACGCACGTAAAACTCTCTAATATTAATTCAGTCGTTGACAATGGATTGGTCATAGCAGACGTGCTGTTACGTTATATCTCTCGATATTGTCTATTTGAATTATTACACCCTCGCACCACTTATTCCTATTGTAATGAAACCAACAAAATCATGGGGAGATTTCTTAAGAGCGGAGATCCCGAGAGCATCGGAAATTCGAATAGGACACGTGAGTAGGTAATAGGTCCATGAGAATATTGAGACGGTTAGGGTTGCGAGAATTTAGTTTTGGGAGTCAGGGTCACTTTCTCCTTCGTTTGTTTTGCCGGTTATTGTTCATCGGAGCTAATGGAGGCTTTGTGGGGGTAAGTTTAGATTCTGGTACTGTGGGAGACCCAGTAAGGGAATTTCGTTGTTAGAGCCGAAATATTACTGAGCTACGCAAATTCTTCTAACGGGAATTATCTCCTAATTTTAGCTTCGGGGATACGTGTAGGAGTAATGGAAATATTACCCCTCGGTTTCAGAGATTTTTGGGGTTAGGAGAATTTGTTTTATCGTTAGGGTGGAAGGCCTAAGGGCCTACTACAGTAACCGTAGGATCTCTTAGGATTGCTGTGGCTGTCCTTATATTACTTTTATGTTTTATTTTTTTGGTTTGAGAGAAAACCCATACTCCGCGAGATTGCCACCCCGGAGAAATGAAAAGCAGTCTAATGGTAAGGAGGGTGAACATCGATCCCTCCACAAAGCGATTTCGTCGTTTTGGAAGTTGCGGATTATATTATCCTTTTTTTGCGAATTTGAATTTGACTCGAGCAGCCCGCGCGTTGACCCGAGTAGTATAGCAAGTCCGTCGCGCTTGTCACGTGGAGGGGAAACGCCATTACAGTTTCCAACGTACCCGTGTGTGCCAGCTAAAAGGACGCCGTTAAACGTGGCCACGAAATTTCATTAGGAAGAAACGATTAGTGTGGATAGGACCCGAAGAAGAACCACAGGGGGAAGAACGCAGATATCGCGACCAGAGAGAACCGTAGGGCGTCAACTGAGAACAGCCGGTTTATATTTTTTTGAGGTTGAGACGAACACGTGGTGGACATTCCACAGGTAAGTTTTTGCACACATTTGAGTGGCGGTGATTCGAGCCGTGATCTAATGGGATAAGGGACCGGGAAAATGATTTTGAGTAGGGAAACCCTACGAGATGAGTGGTTTTACGCGGTGCAGTATCTCTGTCTCAGTTGTGAGCAGGGATGATACGTTTGCAACGGTTAGTGTTATCTCTGTCGCACCGATGCGTGCTAGGGATAGTGCGAACCTTGAGCGTTATATACGTTACATTATTGTCCATGTCGGATACATCGAAGATCTTTGTTCAATGAGACAATACAATTATGCGGGATCATCCGAGCGGATTTTTCTCGAGATGTTAAGACCCGAAAATACCGGGGTGATAATTCATAATTTTAGAGTTGCGTGATTCGAAGATTCTATCGTGGTGCCGGTCAAGGCCAGGAGATTTTCCTGTATTGCCCTTCCTCTTAGGGAGTTTGACTTATTGCGGCACTGGTCGAGTATTTGAAATTGTGGCATTTGATTAATTGTTGAATTGTTCGTATTGATATTATTAGTTATTGCTAATATTAATTGCAAGATTGAAATAAAGTTTTGCGAGGTCATCTCGAGCCGTTGTACAGTAATTTTGTCTGTTTTTTTTTATTATCAATTTGGACCTTGCGCATGGGTATAGCCCAGATATATGGATGTTTTGGGTTTGTAAATCAAGGCCACAGAGCGACGTTAGGGATTCATAAATCGAATTAAAATCCGATTTATTAAAATACGGATATATAGGCAATTGCGATGGAGTTTGGAAAGTAATTATTGGCATTATTATTATGAGGTTTTGGCCTTGCGAAAATTGTTACATCTCATCGACCTTTCACGTCTGATTAAGATACAAAATTAAGTCTGTGAGTATCTCCTAGCTCTATTTTTGAAGATTATTAATTATGTCGAGGTATTGAATTTTTGAGGAATATCTTAGCTACTTCTGATAATTGTCGGTATTGAGCAGTGACGGGTTATTATTCTCTTTTCTTTTCTTTTCTACTGTAACGTCACATTTCCAGTGGGGATGAAAATGCCTGTCACCTTCGCCCATCTTCCCCGAAAAATCTAAGTAACCCTAAACGAAAACTAACGAGAAAGGTAATTGGGCGCCAGCTAATTTTCATCCGGAATTAGCAAACCGACTTGACTCCAAACGAAGTCCTCAAAAAAAAACTAAACGTAGAAATTTTCCGGAAAGCGAATTCCTCACCCATCAAAACTCTTAGATCCTCGGGGAAAGGTGTAACGGTCCACGGTTCGCTCAGTGTGCTAGGTTAGGGAGACTGGGGTAGGTTCCGGTGGTAACCAAGTTATCGGGGTGATTGGGGCTCAAAACTACACCAAAAAGATACTCAACAATTATCCTTACATGTTTCTCTATTTAACACCAACCAAAGAAAAAGACATAGAATTTCCAATTTTGAAAAGAGCTTAACGAGTTAATCCGACGACAGAACTAAGCCCTAATTTTATTCGATCCAACTTTCTAATGCAAAAGGGGTATATTAATTTAAAGGACCACGCTTTGATCTATTACAATAAGGCATCACCGGCTGGAAGAACCTCAAAAATCAATGAACGTAACCGTAATTAATTTCGAGAAAACCGACATTATTCGGACCGTACGCCGAACGTAGCAAAAATCGTTATTATATGACGTCATTCCTGTGGTATGCGCCACCCAACGCTTACCGAAATACATTGGAAACTGTTCGAATTATTCTCTCAGTCTCCCATGGCAGCGAGAAAGACAGATAAGGCCACGCACGAGCGGGATAACGGCGAAACTGAAATTCGGAGATTTGTAAATCACCGAATCTCGAAACCCGACCGGCCGAGTCGGACAAAATGAGGTCAAAATCACCGGAAATTCTCTCACTTCAACTCCGTGAATTTTCATAATCCCCGGATGGATAATAAGCGACGAAAAGATAATTAATGCGGGGCCCCATTTCAAACGGCGGGACCCCAATATCACACACGCCTGTTGCATAACGACATCGGAACGTCCAACAGTGGTGAGTACCAGTGCAATTAATTCAGTCGGGAAAAATAAGTGTTTTAGCTACCTGATGAATGCTCAGTGCTGGTCGGGAAGGAATTGGCGTGCTACTTATCGGATGATGCAATTACCGAATAAAAGGCATAAAATCTCTCAAATCTTCCCTTCGCTCTCTCTGGCAACCTACCTAGGAGTGTTAGTTTTAAGTAGTTTAGGGGTGAAATAGTGCTATTATTAAGAAATAGTTACATGACGCTACCAAGTGCACGCTATATATCCCACGCTACCTACGCTTGCATTATACCCCAGGATTCGAAAGGAAATATACCACGCTACCTATTTTTCGTAGACCTCCAGAGATTCGATACATTTTAGAGAATGAGTAAAATTACGTCGCGAATACGGTTAACTTGCCCGGTTTTTTCTGTGTTGCCACCCGCCAGGCCGTTAGAGTGGAAATTCGGTTGAGCATGGGGAGGCTACTTTTCGCCTACCTTTATTGTTTTTATGGTTGAATTTCCACTTACTCATCCA
Source organism: Psyttalia lounsburyi (assembly GCA_030522865.1). Taxonomy (NCBI): domain Eukaryota; kingdom Metazoa; phylum Arthropoda; class Insecta; order Hymenoptera; family Braconidae; genus Psyttalia; species Psyttalia lounsburyi. The sequence continues at coordinate 4,196 of JAPYZN010002437.1, forward strand.
AAAATTCAAATTTATTTTAATTTATTGGAATTGCACTCCATCCCAAAATCCCTCTTGGAGAGATAAAACTGCAATTCGATTTTTCCAATTTTGACTGGAAACTGATTCGGCAACCACTACCTACTCGTACCACGTTACCTACTCGGTTGTGATTTAATATTAGAGGAACAATGGGTCCTCTAGAGTTACAGATTCCACTTTAATTAACCATTTCTTATATTTTCGTGGATGTCGGGGACTAATTTAGCGTTCCGCGATCTAACCTGGAAATTCAGTTGTAGCCATCCGGAATGCTACCTTCATATCTTTCATATCTATTGGGCGGGAAAAATTAGGTCCTTTGGTTTTTGCCATTTTACTCATCTTCGGGGTGACGTTTTAAACGGCCGGGTAGAGTAGGCTGTCTTTCACGGATATTATTCGAATTGATGAAATTAATTTATTTTCCACGGAATTAACCGGTAATTTATTCAGTCCGGGCGTTCTCTTTCAACAAAATGGATACGTAGCCCATTGGGACTTTTAATGCGTAGACCACACAACGCGAAACTACCTATCGTTCTTTTGCGTATGCCACCTTCTCTCTCTCTCTTCCTCCCTCTCGCTCTGTCTCTCCCACATTCCGCTATGGTTTGGTTGATTGATTGCTTTATTTTTCTTCTAAAATTCTAGCTTACCAGAGCTTAGCTAAAATGACTAGAATATTCAAATTGGAAATAAAGATTATCGACTAACGGTCAGGCTATAATGAAAGGATTTAGAACCATAAGCGAAAAATATAATAAAAATGTAATTCTTGAGATAATATAATCGCATTCTCTCTGACCGACCTATCGCTAATAATTTAAGGAACATTTTTGGTATCTTTAGAGTAAGTTACGGATTAAGTATAATTCTACATTTCGCCTACGAATCCACCCCTGTCTCCACAACCAACACACTGAGCAACCAAGCAAATTCCGTACCCCCGTGACTCGCCACTAATGTTTTTTGTAGTTTGTTTTTTTTTGCAGTTTACGATTCTCGGGTATAATCAGTATTTAGGTTAAGTTTTCGAGCTTAGTTTAGGAAATTCTCGGTTTAGGTTAGGAAATTCTGAGTCTAGATTAGGATATTCTAGGTTTAGGTCAGGACATTCTGGGTTTAGTTTTAAGGTCAAGGGGATGCCTTTACAGTTTGTCGGTTCCGCGTCGCTAAAAACCGACTGACACCCTAAAAATGGAAATCGATTTAGATGAGCTACTGATTATTCCTTGGGGCCGAAGCTAACGACTTGGGCAGATTTTCGTTGGGCCAGTGAAAAAGCGTTATAAATGGCACCCAACGTGGGGCGCTCCCTAAAATTTCCCGAGGAAAAAGAAAGGTAACTATGGATTACCCTCCCTAATTTTCGGGAGGGCCCCACGTTGGGCTCGCCTGCGAGGGACTGGGCTGGAGTGGTCCCTCTGACTGGACTGGAATCGATGCGTTGGATGAGATAGATTCGGTTCCCAAACGTCTGTCTTCCTTGGTCGTATCCAGGTAGAGGATGTCCTCCTCAAACAAGGCTCCCCGGCCTGTCTCCAGAATGGATAGGTCGGAGTGTCCCATCTCTCGCAAACCTTCCCGTTGGAGGCTCATAGTCCCCTCTGGGCGCACTATCGTCACATGGCATGGGCGGTCCGAGATGATCCTGGATTGGGCCCTAGATCGAGCCTCATGGCGATTGACTCCGCCTCCGGTACTCGGTGGTACCGCCCCACAAATGTGGGTATGAGCGGCGACCGCATCCGTTGTGGAGCAAACGGCGGTGGTTTCATCCCTCGGACGCGCTGGGAACTTTGGAGATAGTAATGGACGGGTGAGTCTCATCACGAGCCTCATCACGGCTTGGATCAACTCTGGATAGCAATCATCCAACTCGCAGAGGAGAGCATTGCAGGGCGTCAACTCCACGCAAATCGGCTAAGCGTTTTCTGGATGAACCTCCCCTGTCTACTTGCGGAATTCTGTTCCTTATGCAGTGCGCGATCTTTCCTTCCGCCGCTGACTACTTCGCCTGCATGAAGGGCTTGTTCCAACGAACACAACCCCCTTGGTCGGAAACCGAGAGAGTGCGATACGCTCATTGGAACTTATTGTTCAAATATAAGGCCCAGATACCTGAGCTCCCTGAAACGGTCGAACAGGTAGAACGCAAAGTCACCATGTACGAGAAGATCCTGGAAAGCGAAGGCTACCGTAGACCGCCAACACGACCAGAGGAATCCCTCTGCCCTAGTTTCGCGTATCGGCCGGTCCAAGCTACCTCGAACCCTATACCGAGAAGGGGGTGGAGCCCTAATCCATCCTCCCCAACCTATGCTCTGGCCAAGGAGCCTAATGAGGAGGCGACCTATACAGAGGTCGAGAAAATACCTTACGCAGGGGAGGAGTTCCTCGAGGCCGCTACCGAATCAAGGCGTAGGCCACCGCCTCGTAACCATCAGCTACCTCGTCAGACTACTTCTAGGGTTACTAACCGAAGGTCAATACCCACCCAACCACTACGTTTTCGACAACCACCCTCTCATCAAATTCCGCTGCAACCGCTACCTTTAACAGAACTGGTACAACCCCCGCAGACAACGACTCAGCCCTGGTCAGGTCCTCAACAGTCGTACCAGCAGCTACCTACTCAAATGAAACCCGTCCTTCAGTTAACCGGGATCGATAACTCTACTCTTTCGGTTGCTCCCTCGACTCGTATACCAAGCAGAGAAAGTCGTACCAGACAGCGAGCCCCGCAGCGATCTCACAGACCCCTTGTTTGGCCTCGCCATAGGCGAAGTATTTTGCTGAGATTACGAAAAACTCGGGCACCGTTGGCGAAATTGTACCACCCCTCGTAGCTACTTCATTACCGATGCGGGAAGAAAGGAGGTTCGTCCCACAATTGTATCAAATGTGCACCTCAAAACGAGGGGAATAACCCGGGAAACGTCTACGGAGACGTTCCGCGCTGGTAGAATCGTCTTCACCAGTGCAATTCTCGGCTCCTAGTTCACTATTTTCACAAGAGGTAGAACTAACGCTACCTCAACCTATAGAACTCACTCAAACCGAGACAGGTCCCAAGGAATTAACTGTCCCGGAACCGTTACCTACTTCAGATACTCTCGCGCATATTACCTCGGCAAGCCAACCTGTATCATTTCGCATCGAAATAGAAATTTGTGGGAAAGTAGTATACGCGGTCCTCTTGCCGGTCCTATGGGTATCAAACTATTCCAACAAGCCCGGTTACCTATGCAACCTGGCCCTCCCAAACGAATCATCTGTGCGCGAGTCAAATCGAATACGTTGACCGCATAACGAACTTCGAGGGGACATTAGGAGGCCGCACGATCTGTCAATGCTGTGACTAAACGCGATGCCTATCCTATTCCAAATATGTCTGGCATATTGGACGAATTGCGACAGGCTCACTCTCGGCCTAATGGAATACGACTATACGATTATCCATCGTAAGGGTGCGCTTGATCACGTCCAGAAGGGCTCCTCGATTCGGAGGCGGGGGCCCTTGCTACCTTTCGAGAGATTCTTGCTACCTTTGCCAATATCAAAGATCAATGGTAGAAACGTCGACTCCGGGACGTTCAGCATACTCCCGATAAGTTCCCTGATTATACAACCCTTGAGTAGACCCTTTTTTCTGAATTTTTGGTGTTGAGGTCAGTATTTCTTTTGAGTTCCTTCTGGTTCGTCATCTCCGGCGTCAATTGTGGGCTGGCGCCCAACAATTCCTTAAAGAGATTTTACATGACTCAAGGGGCAGATAATGCGATTTTCTTTTCCTCCAGAAGGCAAATTCGGTTATAATCGGCTACAGTTGTAACGAAATAATAATGGATCATAAATGTACGATGAAAATGAAAGTAGCTTCGCTACAAAAAAATATTTTTTTACACTTCAAGAGTCGGTCAATAACTGTAAGAAATTTCACATTGTGCGTTTACTTTCTGCGAAGAAAATAAAAATGAAGAAAATTACTGTGTTTGTTATCTTTAGATGAGTCCTGGACCTCCCTTTTAGACATAACTTATCTGCGCCACGCAGGTCAATGGATTGGCGATAGCGTGCATTAATTTTGAAGAAACTTTTTCCGTCACGTAGTAAAAAGTCATATTAATTACGAAGAGAACTGGGTATTGAAGCACGGCTTCGTTCATTTTTAAACGTCCCTTGAAAGACCGGATTTGATTAACAGAATAGTTAATAAGAAGAAGAAAACGTAATTGTTTATTTTTCCTGTTTCCAGGTAGGAGATGAATGTCTGGTTGCACCACTGAGCCTTTTTCAGCCAGAACTATTCAAAGTGACAGGAATTCACGGAGTCCACATACAAAAACGCTATTTGGGGGATCCCCAAGATCCTCATGACGAGAATTATCTTCGTGAAACAAGTGTAAATATTTTTAATATCAATTCATTCTTAAGAATATTGTTGGACTATCGTCACGCGGAATTTTCAAGCAACGATGAATAAATTTGAACAACTAAATCGTATTACTTGAGGATAATTATGTATATTCACGGAAACGAGACTTTTCTTGGCACATGCCGTTACTTTTTAGGTTATAGATTATGAGGCTTTTTTCAGTTTTTCAGAATGACGGGGTAAGTGATAATACTATTCTATGATTTGAATTGGCAGTCGCAGCGCTATGGGCCTCCAATGCTAAGATTCAGTTATGAAACGGACCCATATATTGTCTTCGTAATTCGTGTAATTTTCCGACATGGGACCCATTCCATTTATTTCATCTGTAAAGTCATAAAATACTATGTATTTTTACTTACATATCATACTTTTGATTTCTTCGTAAACGCATGCACGTGTTTTAAAAATGAACACGTTTTATGATAAACTGTGATGCCCCGTCATTTAAGGGTTCAAAAGCAAATTGCAAACACTTGAGTCAAAAGAATGACTTGAATACTCAATAATTCTAGAGTAATTGATCTCATTGATCTCTTCAGGTCCGCATGAACGGTTTTTTCCTATATGTCCCTAGTAAATTCCCTTTAAATTTCTATAACAATAGCATTTTAGGCCATCAGTAATTACGGCGTTATAATCTCTCGGAAAAATGAAAGTTATAGTTAAAAACGAAGATAATTAATTGCGCTGAATTGGACGAGAGCTCATCACCTCAATTGCGGGAAGTCGAATTTTTAACCTCAAATATCGACCGTGTTCTCCTCCAATAATAACTGATACACCGCCAAAAGGGTCAGGATAAATTAAGAAACAGAAAATTCCATTTAAGTTTCTTTAATTATAGCCTACGTTTCAACAACAATTGTTGTCCTCTTCAGGGCCTAAAAAACAATTGAAATACTATAACTAATTATTATAATGAAACATCAACAGTTCTAACCAAGTCAAACACATTGCGAAATATTAACCAATAATTAAATTTGATTAAGCGAAACCTCTTGTTTTTTTTTTAAATCAAACACTTATGACTTAACGAGCATATAAAAAAATAAATAAAAATAAAATGTCAGCTGATAAATATTTAAAATAAACAGTGAAATGAATAAAAACTATCACAAACTGCTTGTCTTCATAATTACTTTGGGCTGTACTAACATATATGAGTAAGCACAACACCTGTCACATTCGCAAAACCAACCTAAACGACAAAAGTTCAAGTCTCATTGGCTCTCGCAATATACACAAACAAATTTTCGTTAAGTTTAAAAAGCAACAAACACAGATCTTTATCATATGTCAATAATTGTTTTATAAAGTAATGGAAGTTTTGTGGTGTCAACTTTATAATTTACAGTTTCATGTTTATTTATGTGAAACGATTCTTTAATAATTCTTTTTGATCTGTTCTCTGCTTGGTCAATTATTTTGGCATTCTGAAAACTAAAAGTATGCCTCTCTGTTTTTACATCATCTGCTAAAGCTGTATGGTAAGCATTAAGATTGCCTTCGCTACGTATGTGTGCCTGTAATTTTTTTTGAAAAAATCTGGCTGTTTCTCCAATGTAAGATTTGTTCAATCATTACAATCTATCTTATATACTACATCCGACTTCTTCTCTTTAGGAATTTTGCCTTTAGTCGTACCAATTACATTTTTTAATTTAAAATCAACTCTAGGAATAACTCTAAGATTAATTTTCTTTAACTGTCTCGTTATATCACTTGTTAAACGTGTAACACTCTTCCTTACTTAGTCCCGGTAGTCGGGAATAGTATTACCTTTGCCCGTTCCCATTCTCGCATCCAAAATCTAGTCTATTAATGTGGGCACCAGCTAGCCTTTTCTAGGCCAAAGCTAGCAAAACCAAAATAACCGAAGGGAAATGGAGTGGGCGTGCACTACCATACCCGAGGTCGGTAAACCTCATAAAATCCAAAAATATCCCAAAATCCAAAAAAAAACGAGTACGACGAACAAGACAGAACGAGTGGGGTGCCTCGTTCTCGCGACAAAGGCAAAACCGAGAAGGCCTGAAATCCAAAATATTCCCGGCGACATCGTAACCGACGATGCCGCCATAAAAGAGACGGTAAACCGTCGAACTACCCGCGAGAAGCTACAACCGATGGTAAATGGAACGGAAGCGGGAAGGCTCGGGTCACTCAGGATGCTAGGTCGTAGAGAGAGGGCCAGGATCCGAAAGAACACGACTCGTCAATTATCCAAAAATTACTAACTATGGAGGTGCGGACGACCCGGGGGAACAAGCGAGAGCTATAAGCAGTAGAGAGCAGTGGCAGGGTCCGAGGCACACGCCATCCTAGGGTAAACTCGCAAAACCTAGGACTGTCATGATGATTAGCCACACCGATAGCTGTTTGCGCACTACGATGCACCGACACAAATAACCGACACAAAAGTGGCCCACACATAGAGAGCGTATCCGGGAAGACCCACGTCTTCAACCAGAGAACGAGAACAGCGATGTTCGCTGGGAGCCAGCCAGAGCGGCTCTGCCGGGTGAGTGGTTTGTGTAGGCTTTTCGCCTGTACTCCCCACTCTTGGCTGACGGCTGCGTGGGATGCCGCTTGCGGGGACGTGCTGCCCTCGCCCGTCGAGTGGATATCCCCACCACTAACTTCTCCTAGAGCGTGCCGAATTCGAACGTCGCCACTTATCATTCAAACACCCCTCTGAGTGATAAGCCGTTGAATTTCCGTCCTATCTAACATGGAGCGCCCATACGTAGTATGGGACCTCTGTTATGTGGTGGCAAGTCTCATAGGGTGGACGGGTGGGGGGTGTTACCACATATTTCCCGGTGCTGCCTGTCCGTCGGCCTCCCCTATGCACACGGACCCCAATACCCACACTCCCGGACGATTCGAGACATCCTCGGAAAGCCGAAAGGCAGAGATCGGTACATTATTACTAGTTTCTCCCAAAATATTGTTGATGTCCGGGATTTTGTTCAAAATCTCGTTACAAACGGTCATCATAGGGAAGTACTCAAATATTATGTTCAGTCAAAGTCTCACTAACAATATTCCCTTGATTTTCCATATTCTGTAGATAACTCACCATGTCATTAATTGTCAATAACATCTTATCTAAAGGATAATCAAAGTTTCAAGTAATTTGCTAAAATTCATTGGTCTCAATGTAACGTCAGTAATATTAAAAATTCTATCTACAGAATTTTTTATAATGGCAAGTTTTACATGGAGTGGATGATGAGAATGATAATTTAAAAGTCTACCAGACCACGTCGGTTTTTTATAAATAAAATATCAAACCTTAAGCCTTTTTCATCTCTCGTCAAAAGTTGTAAGAGATTTCCTCACGGGGTATTGCCCCGCGGGGAAATTATTCTCACTAGCTCCATTCCATAACACTATGCGAGTTGGGCGCCAGCTGGGTTTTTTCCGGAAACCCAACGGTAAAACCGGCCTCTAGGGCGACCACGTCGACCTAGAGGACTTTCTGAGTGGCGGGACTCATCGTCCCGGCCAGCCACAGTGGGT